>JAXGGA010007028.1:0-65447 GCA_038373865.1 Uloborus plumipes
GCACCGAGTAGAAGCTGCTTGTATAAATCCATTTCATCACACTAAGCGATTTTGATTTTTCAGACTTCACCAAAATTAAGTTAAAAATTTTTACTGTATCAAGAGTTCTTATTTATTTATTTTTTAAATTCTGATTAAAATTATTAACAGCAAGAGCGTCTGATACCTTACAATGTGTAAACTGAGCTATTTCTTTCACCAGTTTTGGGAGTTTCATACATTTTTGTTTTGCAGTATTTAGAGAAAAATCACACACTCACTTTGAATAGAGTAAATTCATAGAATGATGATCATTTCTTCACGAAAATGTTTTTCGCAAAAAGCGCTTTATCGGCTCATGATTGGCCCGCGGGGTAACGCGAAGACAGTTTCTTCCAAGAGTAATCTTTAACACAATAATGATCGGGCATAACTTAAATTAAAACATAAATTATTCAACTATGTTGAAAAGAAAGGGCCACAAACGAATCGCACGATGTAAACACACTCAGGCATGCTAGCGAAGGAAAAAGTCACGGTTAAAGCGAGGACACGATTCGCGTTTAGTTTAGTGCAATTAGAGTCCCTATAGGAACTCGAAGTGCAACAACGTACAACAGTAATCACTAACTTAACAAATATTAATCGTGAATTATCAATTTTAAAACAGACTAATATTTTGCTTTTTTCCAAACTTTTGCAATTGAAATCAAGATTTTAGAATAAGTAATTAGAATAAACATTGGATTTGCTTCCAAATATCAAACTATTATTCGACATACGAACTTTCACGGACAATGGATTGAATGCTCAAATAAAAAAATACTAAAAACCTGATGAATCAGAACAACATTTACCTTTCCAGCTTTTTTTCAATGGCTGCCGCGATCAGTCTGCTTTCTAAAAAAAAAAACAGAACAAATATTATTCGGCGTATGAACTTCAAGGACGTTGAATTCAATGTCGAAATTAAAAAATACTTAAAATCTGATACATGAAAAAATAGTTACCTTTTCAGCTTGCTTCTATAATGGCTGACGAAATGTCACACACGTGCATTTCGACCTTCGGCTTCGGTTCGATCTTCCATGTTGAGCAACATTACTGTTTTGGCATTTGGCGGGCTCTGAGCTATATTCCTATTGGCTTTCAGCATAGATGGCGCGTCACGGATTCTGGTGGAATTACGGTAGATTAACCGTTCGAGAAGAAAATGGTTAACTAGCCGTTTTTCTCAGCGTTGACGATTTGGAAACCATCTTATAAATGGTTATTTAACTGTTGCTGGGTGAAAACGGGAAAATGACCATTTTGTTTAATGTTAATTAACCATTTTTTCAGAAAAATTTCTAACAGTGTAGTTAAAAAGTAGAAAAAACTTTCAAGTGAGAGCATGAAATTTTATTTATTCTTCTCTTGGGATTCAGTCAAGGAAAATCTGAAGTTAAAAGAAGATCTGTTGAAGCAATGTGCAATAAAGGAATAACACCTGTAGTAGCTCTTGCTGTATTGCTAGCATTTATCGCGCCTGTAAGGAACTTGATTTCCAAAAGTTTTGCTCCTTCAAGCTTCAATGAATCGTGACAGTGGCATAGTGATTATTAAATTTGAAACAAATGACTTTTAAAGCAGTTGATAAAGAAAATTTCCTTAATGTGAATTTAAGAAATGTGACTAAAACACTGAGGTTCGCAATGAAGAGTATATACAAACCATTGAAGAAAATGAATCTGTTGCCAAGGGAGAAAGATGTGAAAAAGCTGTAATATTTACAGTTTTTAAATTACAAAACTGCTCAATGCAGCTTAAAATGATGGATTGTTCCACAAGAATGAAATATGTATAAAAAGAAAGATTTATTTTTATTTTTTTTTCTTAACGTTTTAATTCAAATAGCGTACCTTTTAATCAATTAAACTTATTAGTTATCTATACATTAATTCAATATTGCAAGTTTTTATTATTAAAATGTTGGAAATCAAAACTAATTATAAGTCGAACTTCCGATAAGTCGAAGTTATTTTTCGGTCCCTTCAAATTCGAGTTATCGAGAATTGACTGTATATATATATATATATATGAAGGTAAAAAAAATCAATCGCCCCCCCCCCCTGAAAAGTTTCTGTATCCGCCCTTGCTTGAAGGTGCCATTTGGCTGCATGTGGCAACCTATGGTTGTCTTATAGCACAAAATGGGTGACCCATGGCATCTTCAAGGGTGCCATAGAGAGTCAAGTGTTACCCTTCAGGGGTACACTGTTTAAAAAAACCTGAATTTTCAGGAAGTTTTTTACTGATTTTAACAGAATTTTCCGTTTTCGTTTCGTTCTTTTCCTCAAAGAAATAGAAATATTCCGTGAATAACCCAGGGGCGGACTGGCTCCCTCATAAGGTGCCAACTCAAACCTCCCAAAGGCACACTTCAAATAAGTACCCCTCCCTCACTCACATTTTCTGCGGGAATTATCCGCAAGGGTCTCTTTATTTTTTTACAGCAAAATTAAGTTTGGTATAATATATGTTACAGAAGAGTACTTTGTCGAATAAATTGTTTCACCTGGGCGTTATCGCAACTACTATTCCTTTATATATTGTATGTGCTTCTCAGAACTTACAAGACAAATGTCTAATTCTGTTGCTATCTTCATTGTTTGTAACACTTTTTATACATAATACGATTAATTTTAAGCAAAACACAATTATTATCTTCTTTTTGTCACTTATTTTTAGCCTTTTTTCGTTATCCGCGATACAATTTTTTGCGAACATATTTCTTTATCTCCTCACGCGTAAAAACTTTCTTTATTCGCTTTTCGTCATTAAACTGGAAAAATCGCCAAGGAAGTCATAAAAGTCTTAAAATGGCGAAAGCATCCATCATCAGCCAATCAGGTGCTCTTCTCCGAATCTGGAATTTAGCCGCCGGCTACTGTTTCTTGGCAATTAAAAGGAGCAAAACGACGATATTAAACAAAAGCGGCTGGTGAAGCAGGAAACGCCTGTTTTTCGTATCATCTATCGAAGCTATCACAACTTAAAATGTATTTCGTCGATTCACTTGGAAATCACAGGGTGCTCTGGATACTAGAACAACGGGCAAGTTTTTTTTTTTTTTTTTTTTTTTTGTACCCTTTTTTAAAATTACAGTAATCTCTCGAAAATCCGAGTCTCAAAAGTCCGAGAGTTCGGTTAATTCGAGGCGGTTTATTGACACTTTGAGGAATATTTTTAATAGTTAAAAAAGATGATTGCATTCAAATATGAAAATGGGAATATTTCGCTATTGTAACATTTTCTTTTGCATGTATAATAAAGTCATAAGAAAAAGTATTGAGAGGTCGGGCATGCTGGTCAGCCTCGTTTTATGGTGGCTAATACGGGGTAAAACAGTACAATTATTTTCGAAAAAAGATTGAGTGAATATAGGAATGAAGGCATAAATTAAAAAATAAATTTTTTTCTTGAATCTGAAACAATTTCATGCTTCGTGAAATTCAAGTGGTGCTTTTATTAAATTATTTATCTGTTATTAGTATTATTGTTATTGTTGTTATCATTGGTAATTTCTTTCGGACTGGATTTGTTTGTACTCGTTATTATTTGTTTACATTTTTGGAAATATTGATTATCTGAAAACACTCAGAGGGTAATTGTGAATAATAGCTGTCTAAATCACATCTAAATTAAGAACTTGTCGTTCCAAAGGCATTTAAATCAGTTTTTTTTTTCATTTTGACTTCTTTAAAATAAATAGTTTTCTTTCTTTCTTTCTTTCTTTAGTTTTTAATATTTCAATTTTTAACAATATTTTTTACTTAATATTATAATTAAGGTACATTTTTTACTCTATAGATTATTTTTTTCTATTGATGGTTGGTTCATGTGTCATAATGTAACTTAAAATTTACGATCTATTAGAGTTTTTTCTGTGTGATTTTTAGTATAAATAAAAAGTATTTGAAAAGATCGACAAAAATATATCCGAAGCTATAACTTTCAGACACACGGAGTCATCAACTATAGAGCGAGCATTGGAAAAAAAAAATTACAATTTTTTTTTCTGTTGAAAAATAATAAATAAAATTAAAAAAAAAATAAATGAGTGTAAATAAAGAAAAAAAAATGTTACTTACAGCTATCCGAAAATCTATATCATTAACTAATTAAGGATCTCCGGAATGTAAGTTTAAAAACTTTTTTTTTTTTAACAAATCACGCATACACACACTGCGTTATAGAAAACCGTGGCGAGCCTCAGTTAAAAAACAATAATAGATAAAGAGACGCGAAAACTTTAGAAAGAGCAGTATTTGTCTTTAACAAAAAAAGAAAAATCAAGATATCACGAAAATCACGGCTAATAAGCAGAGAAAAAGGCAGAGTAATATAAATTAAACTGACAGTGCTCAGAGCCTTATACTGCCGTGCTAAGCACAAAAGTCATATCTGCACTTTTTAATAAAATTGAGTTATCGCCACCAGGTGGCTCTGTGTGACGTATTTTATATAAATTCAAAATTATATGGTCATTTGAGAACGGGAAATATTAAAAAAAAAAAAAAAATCTGAATCAGTTTCCTCTGAATCAAATACCCCAAGTATAGCACACTTTGTTTTTTAAAGGTAGTAAAATGGTTATTAACGTTGTGACAACGGATTAAAAACGTTTATAAAACGTTTAAACGTTTTATCTCAGTTCAAGCTCGATTGTAGATACCACTTTTGCGCTTAGCACGGCAGTATACCTCCGGTTCTCCGGAACGAATTGCAGTAACCAATCCCGATTATCAGTGGTTGGATTTATCCGCTGGTCTTTCACCCTTTAGTGGTTTTTTTTTTTTTTTTTTTTTTTTTTTTTTTTTTTTTTTTTTTTTTTTTTTACGGTGATGATTTATTGAATGCGAAAAACTGAAAATGCGTTATTTTTTGTTTTTAGCTTTTCAAGATATTTTTATATTTAACGTTGTAAGTTTTAGGTACGTGATGTGTTCTTGACTTTTTTTTAGCTATTGCATACATTTATTTATATGGAAGTCATCAGCTTCGACACACACGAGGACTGCGTACACACAGTACGCACGTGTGGATACACGTGTGGATACAACGTGGATACAAGGACAACGTGGTACGCACGTGTGGATACAAGGCACACACGTACTGCGTACGTGTGTGTCTTGCCTCCTGACAAGCACAGGACAGCTTTACGGCACAAAGAGGTTGAAATAACAACCATGGGTGAGGCGGGACTTGAACCCGCGACCACTTGCTTACGAGGAGAATACTCTACCTCTAGGCCACCGTGGCCCCTCAGCATATATTAATATCGTTTTTTATCGATTGTTCGATTTTCCGCGGTATTTGCTTATCCGCGAAACGAGAAAAATGGGAACGAGGTGTCTTGTGAGATGCAAATGGTGAAATCGGGAGGTAGTGTCAGTATCTTTCAAATCTGGCCACTTTTTTAAACATTTTTCTCGACTTTTAGATCCCATATCTCGAAAACGAGTTGAGTCCCTTTCAAATGATATCATTTAAAACTTTTTTTAGTATTACATAAGTCGTGTGCCCTAGTAAGTATAGGATGGTTTCGAAGACCCTAATGCAACCGCCATTTGCGTGATCTGTCAAATATAATGTTGCCCCAACTTTAATTAAAGAGTCATGAGCTAACATGCCTATAGTTTTTGAGCAATGTTGCTATTCTATGAACCTGGTAAGGTGGTAAGTTGTTAAGTTTATAAAGTCGCATCGAAGTTGATTTTCTTACAATTATAAAACCAAGAATTAAGAGTTAATGTTTATGAATCTGAAATAAGTTAACAGTTTTAGAGTAATGTTTTGCCTTAAACTTATCCAGAATTTTTCTTATTTTAGTGTTACTACGTGCCACGACGCGTGAAAATGACGATAAATGGCAAGACGGAGAGCGCAGTTTGTAAGTATATGTAATGGCTTTTAAAATCTAATTTTCATCAAAATTATGTGGGTCATTCCGACGAAAATGGTACAAATCATGTCTGAAGCTCTTTACTTAAGATTCAATTTAAATAATTTCCCCCCACCAACTAATCATTTTTTTATTGAGTTTCCTTTATTTGTGTATAATGAAGTGTAAATAACTAGTACATGACTCATTTATGAAAGGATTTAAAGTATTTTGATCACTTTGTTTAACATAGTGGACATATAACAGAGTGGACAAATAAGCCTTTAAAAATATCTGTATAATCGCAAAGAAAAGTTAGAATCACAGAACTAGCATAAAGTGGAATAAACAGCCTAAAACTGTAAGTCTGTCTGCAATTTCAAGAAAAAATCTATTTTTTTCATCATGAAATCGGCTCTAACAGAGTGGACATCCAACCAAATTAACTACCATAAGAAAAGAATTAGGCTCACCCTAGTTGTTGATTACATAATTCAATGTAGCCAGCTAATCACGGCAGTTATACTACCTATATTTAAAAAAAAAATCAGATTGAATGCAATTGTTTATTTTATTTCCAAAAGGCATGCAACAGAGTGGACAATTCGAAACATAGAAAGTCTAGGGACATGGATAAATAATAGTGTTTTGGGGGGAAATTTTTTTTCATTTGCGTAATAATCTGCAGAAATGGTGTCAGAAGCATCTTTGGTGCAGTGCAGTGTCATTTATTTTGTTGTTACATTTCAGTTTAATTTTAAATCACATTTAAAATTCTATTTGAAGCTGGGACACGTCATTTTATCCTTCTGACAAATTTGTTTGTGTTTTTTCTAAATGGATTATACCTAATCAATTGATACTTGATGGCACAAAATTAAATGGAGAACCAATAAAAAATACACTAAACCCTTAGTTTGGCACATATCAAAAATTTAAAAATTTTGACAATTTTTTTTTTATTTTAGTTTTTTTTTTGGGGGGTAAAATGCATAAATATTATATAGTTTAAAAAAAATTTCATGGGAAAACATGAAAATCGGTTTTATAAATTGTGTATCCTGTAGGATACACAATTTATAAAAGTAGCAAATAAGAATACATAAAACGTGGCTCACTCAATCACAATATCAACTAATTTGGCACTATTGTAGATTTTATAAGCAATAAAAATAATAAGCAAATAATAAAAAAATAAAAGATAACATACCTGTAATCGACGTGACGCCATGTTGTTTTGATAGAACACACTGTAACACTTATAAACTTAATACTGAACGCGTTGCTTTGTAAATAGCCACAGTAAAGACACATGTTGAAAAAGAAGGTTCGAATAATGCTATAGGTTAAAAGCCAGCCTCCAAGAGGGATCCTAATTCAAATTTAAAAAAAATGTAAAAAGTGATGAAGCCAAACTAAGGGTTAATGGGTGGTAGTTATTAAAATTGATTTTAAAAAATTCTAAAGTCTCAGGCATGATTTGTACCATTTTCGTCGGAATGACCCGTATGCACTGTTAAAACTAAGATTACTGCTGGCACTTTTCATAGCTGTGCATCCCTTGTAGGACCATCGGCATCCGCGACGGAGCTGAAATATCCCCTTTATAGGGTAAAAAATTGGCACCCTTAACCTAAGATGCACTAGGGGGGTAAAAAGGAAAAGTCTAGAAGTGAAACGGCGACCCTCGCCGCCTTTCTCCGTATTCTCGCTATCTCTCTCCATGTTCTCCCGACTCCCCGGGTATTGCGTACTTTTTTGTGTGCAATTGTGTATTGTCTTATTTATGGTTTTGATTCATGAAGTACGCAGTTTTGGTACATTTTTATCATTAAATTGTGTTTTAAAAAAGATTAAACTTGTAATTTAAGACATTTAATTACATTTTAGAGTTTCTATTTTAGTTTATTAAGTGTTCAAGACATGAATTCATCTGCCCGTGCTCCAACTGTCGTATAGTCCGACGGTTTTATTTTTTTCTGTAAAAAAAATTATTCTTGAGATACAGCTTTTTCTTTCTCCTTGGATAAGTAAAATATTTAGCATTTTTGATCTTGTTTTATTATTTAGATTAATAAAAAGTAATTTATTGCTGAAAAATCAATGTGAGTCATTAGAATAGATTATATAAACAAACAAAAGCACTGTTGCCGTATACTTCATGTAAAATTGGTCGAAATAATTATTTTTGAAACAAAATTGTCGAAAAAATACATGTAGAAAACAATTTTACAAAAAATTCTGACTTGATAGAATTGTTTCGCTATTTTTCCCGAAATCTGAACCCCCCAAAAAATATAATAGGATCACTTATTATTCTTCTTGTATTTTTTTCATCGCAGGCCTGTGTTATTGGCCTTAATGTTAATCGAGCTGACAGGATGACATGGTGATGGGCTGAAAATTCTGACTTTTGAAGAAACTAATCTTATATATTATTTCTCAAACCTGTTTTCTGTTGCCACGACAGATCTACTTTATTCCTTTATTGAACTCCATTATTTACCCCTCATTTAAAGTTATTAAAGTATTAAAGTTAAAGTCCCCTCATTAAAGTCAAACTCAGTAAAGCCTGCTACTGACGGAAAATCGACCCCCACGATCTAAAAATCTCTTCTTTTTTTATGGCACATTACTTTATTAATTAGATTCCCAAAGTTTCGGCGCAATGGTGCGGTTGGTAGAGCGTCGTGCATAGAATGGGAAGGGTATGTTCGAATCTGACAGCGAAACTCGAAAAATACTTTACTAGGTTTTTGCTTCAGCATAATTGAAGAGGCAAGTGCATAAAGGTGGTGTGACAATTTTTGAAACTTACTTTTTACCATGAATGAAGGTGATAAGTCCGTCAGTATCATAATCTCTTAGTCACAGAAATGGTTGGTAACGAAGAATATGACCCCGTTTTACCCGCTGAGAAAAATCCATTAAAAAATAAATAATATTTTTTTTTTCTCAAAGCTCTTTCTAGAAATTTTTAAAAAATGTCACATATCACCTTTATCCACTTGCCCCTTAAATTCTAATCCAACTTTCCACCATCATATATATATCATTTTTCAAAGTTTTTTTTTTTTTTTTTTGTGAGTGCACTGTAGTTTTAGTAATACTTTTTGTTATTCATAAAATTACCTACGGGTCATTCCATGTCAAGTGTCCCAAATTTCGCGAAAATCCCCACTCGACCCCCTCTGATTTTGATGAAAAATTTTTTGGAAGTACATATAAGACTTGCATGAAGCCATACCTAACTATAGCTCCATAAGTCTTCTGGTTCAGTCAGTAAAAATTATTTTGTAAAGGCATCTTTTTCGTGTCTTGAAAAAAATGACCAAATCGTCAAGTTTGTGCTTTTATTGCTCGCGACCTAAGACGATTATCAGGCTCAAATTTGGTGATTCTAATCACTGTTTAGGGTTGAATAGCCTACTTCTGAAACAAAAGCTCAATGCACTGTAGATATTTTGCAATTTGCTGCCAAAGTTGGTAAAAAATCGTATTTTGGCAAATTTCGACCATAGGTTATCAGCTTGTATCTGCCAAGAGAATGACTTTCTGAAGCTAATTCTTTCTCGTTTGTAGCCTGATAGTTCTTCCGAAAAGTGTGCAAGTGGCATCTTTATAGCTGAAATAATTGCTGAATTCTGCGAGTTGAAATTCCAGTAAAAATGTTTTTTTCTCAATTTTGTCTCAATTTCAAAGAGCAATATCTCAAAAGGGTCATCTTGAATTTCAATTTTCTTTACATCATTAGAAAGAGCACACTTTTCTTAACTAAAAAACGTTATTCTTATTTTTGAGACAAACCAGTTTCAAGGGGCTATTGTAGATCAAAAATGTGTACGTTATTCCACGTGAAATCAAAGAAAAAGAGACATAGAGCTTAAAAGTTCAATGTCAATTTGCTCTATTAAAATTTACAGGAGCTATTGTACTTATGTTCTGATTAAAAAAACCTTATTTTAGATATTTTTGAACTCTAGTTTTTGTGTGCGCATCCGTAAAAACTCAAGAAATGGCAAAAAATAAAGTATCGTTTTTAACAAAAAGAATTATCTTTTTATCGCTGCTATAAGAGCTTGAGTCTCTTCTAGGAGTTATCTTAAAACTCTTGGGACAGAATTTCGGATGATATGTCACTTTGCAAGGCGTCATTAATATTTTAAGGTCATAAAAGGCATTGTTTCCTTTTGCAAAAAATTAAAAAAAAATTAATTAATAAGATAAATAAATAAAACAATTAATATGGTGTGTATGTGATAAAAAATATGTATAATGGGACTGCAAAGCCGTTATTCTAAAAATCAATAACGAAAGTTTTCGATAGAGTTAAATATTGCAATTATTTCAGTCATGTAAATGATAACAATGGTAATTGAAAATATGATAAGTAGTAATTGAAAATATATTCTTTATACATGTATGGCCGAGGATGTATCTGGATATTCAGCTTATGCATGATTGCAATTTGCCCATAAAGAAAAATGATGAAAAATGTGAAAATGCTTTTTATGACCTTGAAATATTAATGACCTACAACCTTGCCAAGTGACATATCATCCGAAATTCTATTTCAAGAGCTTTCAAATAACACATACTAAAAGACTCAATCTCTTATAGCAGTGATAATAGATAAACTTTTTGTTAAAAACGAAACTTTATTTTTTGCCATTTCTTGAGTTTTTACGGATGCGCACACAAAAACTAAAGTTCAAAAATATCTAAAAATGGGTTTTTTCATCAGAACATAAGTACAATAGCTCTTTTAAACTTTAATAGAACAAATTGACATGAAGTTTTAAGGTCTAATGTCTCATTTTCTTTGATTTCACGTGGAATAACGTACATATTTTTGATCTGCAATATCCCCTTGAAACTGATTTGTCTCAAAAATAAGAATAACGTTTTTTAGTTTAGACAAGTGCGCTCTTTCCAATGCTGTAAAGAAAATTGAAATTCAAGATGACTCTTTTGAGATATTGCTCTTTGAAATTGAGACAAAATTGAGAAAAAACTTTGACTGGAATTTCAACTCGCATAATTCAGCAATTATTTTAGCTATCAAGATGCCACTTACACACATTTTGGACGAACTATCAGGCTACAAACGAGGAAAGAATTATCTTCAGAAAGTCATTCTCTCGGCAGATACAAGCTGAGAACCTACGGTCAAATTTGCCAAAATACGATTTTTTACCAACTTTGGCAGCAAATTACAAAAAATCTACAGTGCATTGAGTTTTTGTTTCAAAAGTGGGCTATTCTACTCTAAACAGTGATTAGAATCACCAGAGTTGAGCCTGATAATCGTCTTAGGTGGCGAGCAATAAAAGCACAAACTTGACGATTTGGTCATTTTTTTCAAGACACGAAAAAGAGGCCTTTACAAAATAATTCTTATTGGCTGAACCATAAGACTTATAGAGCTATAATTTGGTATGGCTTCATGCAAGTCTTATATGAACTTCCAAAAAAATTTTCATCAAAATCGGAGGTCGAGTGGGGACGCCTCGTGCACTTGACATGGAATGACCCCTACGAAAAAACGAATTTTTGCATTCCTTCTGTCAAGTGCAAATATGCTTCGCACCAGTCGGTTAGTGATAATATAAGTGGCGGGGAGAATGGCAACTGGGTTGCATGTACTATTATTATTAGCTCCTAAGTTGATTTAGCTTATAAAAAGATATTTAGCGAGAACTGATTGGCGAAGTAAACAAAGCAACGTGATATTTAGCTGTTCTGTTGTCTGTTTGGTGTTTTAGTGATAGAAAGCAGTGTCAATCAGACAAGTGAAACCACCAATCCATGGAGTATTTCATTAAAGTGGCAAATATTGTCGTCAAAAAGCAGCTCTTGTTGCTTACATCTGCTATCACTTCTTCCTGAATGAACTATAGTCTCCAGTTGTCTCGGAGTGATAACCACCAGTCTTTGTCTTTACATGAAATCATTCCTTCCCTTTACTATTTACTTTTCAAGGTCATCACTTTAGAAACAGTTATACTGCACCAACCAGTTAATGAACACCTCGTAGTTTTATTGACAAAATAAGGTTTCAAAGCATTTTTCTAGGGTCAGTACGTGGAAGTAACTTCTTTCTACACATTTACAGAAAGAAAATGGCTAAAAATTGCTGTATTTGTCCTTTGGTAAAAGTGTTCATTCACTGGGTTTGGGCGCTTTTTTTCGTTTCAACCCCTCATAAAACCTCTGATGGAAAACCATTAACATGTGCCCCCTATTTTCAAATAATTACATCTACCATGACGGTAAATACTTCAGTTTTGAACGGTGATATGAATTTTTGAAATTGAGAAATTCATTCACTGATCCGCCTACCCTATATGAATGAAACTATTATTTTCTTCAACAGTATACTTTGCTGCTTACACCAACGCAGACCGGGAGCATGCAAATCGGCATATGTGCATATGCATTCTAAGATACTACATGTTGGAAAGCATGTTGGAAAGCAGGTCTGTAATTAGAATTGCCTCATCGCTCATCAATGAGGGATTGAGACATGCCTTCAATTGCCTGGACGCAAATTGCCGGAGATGCAGAGAGTGTCACCTGAGGCCCATAGCCTTCCACATGAAAGCGCAGCCTGACTGCACCTGCATCTCCTGCGAAACAGTCCGGAAATGGCTGGCTCTGTACAACAGAGAGTTTCCATCAGTAATTAAGGTAATGAATTTGGTTAATGTTGTTAAAATTGTCACTCCCTTTCCTGCGATTAAGTTATTACTGACGGATAAGAGTCATATAAGTTCAGTTCATCCACAAGAAAAAATGTGTAACAATTGGTGAGCTGTTAAAAAAATTTCTGAAATTTTACGGTAAAAGTTACTGCCATCCATGTTACCGTAACTTTCACAAAATCTACTTTTGCTGAAAAATTTAGATTAAACTTAAATAGAAAAAACCAGACTTAAAAATCACAAGATGCAAGCTGGAACTGAACACGAGACCTAATTTTCACTCATCGCTTTGCTTCAGGGAAGTGGAAATAATGTGTTATCTGTAGCGCACAGTAAAACTCATGGTGTATCAATTGACGCTGCAATCGCTATTTTTTTCTCGGTATAATTAACTAAAAAAACTCTGTACTGTGTAGCGCTACAGTTTACAATAATATTTACCATAAAGTTTCCTGAATTTTTATCAGTGTCTAAATCTGCATAACTTTTAAACGCTTGCAAAGGTGGCAGTATATACTGGTCATAATGTCATGGAACTATTTATCTTGGCATTGTGAATAATGTGGCATAATGTCAAGATATTATACGCAACTTAGAAACAGAACGACACGCTTTAGAAACAAAACGACGTTCGTCCAAAAATGGCGATTTTCACTTTATTACTGGTTACTGCATTAAATGTAGAATCTTATTCTGCATCTTAACACGTTGGGAGCGCATGAACTCTCGGAAGGACGGCAACAGGTTTACGTAGCGGGCGGCTGTCCTCTCGGGGAGAACTTTAAATTTTCACAATTGAATATTTAAAAAACATTTTTTAATTTTTTTTCCCTTTATCTATATTAAAAATGGAGTGGAATTGGTAAGTTAGACAACAAAAAAATTTTCAGACCGATGGTGGTTACCATTGTCATTGAACGTGTGAATCGAGTTCAATTGAGTGAGCTCCCATACAAATTAAACCTTGAGCAGCGGAACATTACATCAAATTGACATTCATCTTTCTTAATAGTTGGATCAGCACCTATCGCATATGAACAAAAAGAAGCTGATTTGATCCGTTTGACTATCAGTTTCCAAAGATACCAAATTTGGAAAATCAGTTTTTAGCACTTATCAGTTTTCAATCATTTATAGATTACATCACTCTGGCTAGTGTTTGCTTTTCTCCAATGCGAACTAGCAATTTTCAAGACTTCTTCGGCTAAATGATGTCAACTTGACATTCAGTAGCGTTACTAAAAAACTTGAGCCATTGCGCCTCCCTTACGACCGTCTCGATGGGAGGTCACGAGCGGTCACTGTGGCCTCTCAAAAAATTCAATCTACAGTATAGCGATTTCAAGACTTTTTTGCATGTTTTAATGATGCATAATGTTCCTTCTCATTCAATGTTATGCATGTGTGTGCTTCTCATATTTTATCATTTGGTAAAATTAGAATTTCATTAGTAAAATGGAGATTCTTCCCCTTCCCTGCCATTTTAGTTCGGGGCTCCCCTGCACCGCACCGATCATTTCACAGAAATTCAATAAAACCAATAATACTCACAATTCGTTACTAATCATGGTTTTTTCTTTACTAATCTTGGATTAATATATTTCCTCATCTGGCTCTTATTCGAAAGAGTTCTTTTCTTTAATATTTTTCAACTAATATTACTTTTATGAAAATCAATATACATATTTTTTAATGGGCTGCCCTGACTGCTGCACCCGAGGCAAAAGTCATTCCTCCCAACCCCTATGCTGCCGTGCTAAGCACAAAAGTCGTATCTGCAATTTTTAACAAAATTGAGTTATGGTCACTAGGGGGTTCTTTGTAACGTATTTTACCTAAATACAATCTTTTATGGTCATTTGAGAACGGGAAATATTTTTGAAAGAATACTGAAATTTATCTCTCGAATCAAATACATTTAGGCGCAAAACTTTAAATGTCAATATCTCAGTTTGAGATCGCCTGCAGATACCACTTTTACTCGTAGCACGGCAGTATACTGCCGTGCTAAGCGCAAAAGTCGTATCTGCAGACGACTTCAAAATGAGAAATTGCCGTTTAAAGATTTGAGCCTCAATGTATTTGATTCAGATAAAACTTTTTCAAATATTTTTTAAAAATATTTCCCCATGGACAAATGATCATATAACATTGTATTTCGGTTAAATATGTGACTAGGAACCACCGGGTGATCGTAACTCAATTTTGACAAAAAGTGCAGATACGACTTTTGTGCTTAGCACGGCAGTATAGGTAAGCCACTGCTGACATTCTACTTAATAATGAAAATCACAAATCAATATCCTTATTATTTATCTCTTATTTATCAATTGCGCAGACTTTGATTTACCTTCGTGTTCATATTTGGTGTCACTTGACAATATTTTCATAACGATATTTTCTGTTGGTTGAAAACGTATTCATAAGTTCTTAAAATTTTATTTTAAAAAAATCATACCGTTTTTTAACAAATATCAACATTATTTATTTTGAGCTATATGAAGCATATGGCTGCAAAAGTAGGTTTCTTCAAAAAAAAAAACTTTTTAGAAAAAGCACCCATATGTCTCTACAAAAGATCTGAGTAACAATAGCTCTTTCTATTTATTTATTTATTTTTAAACTAACTAATGGACCATTCTGAAGTTATCTGACCGTCTCAGGTTATTGGCTTTTTAAGTATTGCAATGAAAACAAGGAAAAAAACAAGGAATTTTGACTTTTCGAATTTAAACTATGTTTTTCGAAATGACGAATTGCGATATGTGTGTAGCGCACGTTCGAGAGCACATAAGTCACCTTTGGCCCCGAGCCTGAAAGCTCTTCTGGTTCAGAGTTTAAAATACTGGGTGACCATTACGAAAATCCCTGAATCGAACCCATTCAAGGGCACACATCCGTACGCGGTAAAAACCGGTATGGTCTAAGGCCCCCTACGCAGTAAGGGCCCCTAAAAAAACGGTGACAGGAAAAAACATCCCCTAGGAAAAACGTCCCCGTGCAAAAAACGTCCCGTTGGAAAAAACGTCCCCGATGAAAAAGCATCTTATACGAACAAAATTGCGGTGTTTTTTTTTTTTTTTTTTTTTTTTTTTTTTTTTTTTTTTTTTTTACCATTTCCAGTGATGAATAGAAATTTTAGCAGCATTTGTTAAACTATTTTTTTTTTTTTTTTGCAACAAATGATTTTAGTGGTGCTTTATTCTCATAATCTAGCTACTTAGAAGCGTTTATCGCTTGATTTACTGGATTTTTTTTGTTGTAATTTTTGATATTATTAAACAGTATTGGATACTAAATACAATTATTGATCAATAGTTTTCCTTGCAAATACAGTCGAGCCCACTAGAATATCGGTTAAAGGAATATCCCGCTAAATATAATACATTTTCAATGTACCAAACCGTAATAGTGCATTATTTTCATCCCGGATAATAGAATATCCCGCTTTTTAGAATATTTTTAAGTAATAATGGTAAAATGGCCAGTGGAGAAAGTGGTCATACTTCAAGTATAGAGCTGTAGTTTACAAATGAATGTTCGAAGGAGTGATTTTTTTTTTTTTTAATTTTTAAATTTGAATGTTTTCTCAGGTTTGAAAAAAGAGTCAAAAAAAGCATTTCAACTTGCTAAAAAGTTGTTAAGAATTATTTTTCGGGAATGCGTTTAGTTCAAATAGAAGGGAAATATAAAAAAATTAGAATAGTGTTTTTTTTTAATGAAAGTTACGAGCTCTATCTGTCCTGCCAATTGAAAACAGCAGTTCCACGAATGTGCATAAGAATCAGTTGCATGTGAATATTTTTCCCCAAAAAAAAGTTTTATCCCATGTTTAGACATGTAATAAAATAATCTAAAAAGTTCGTTAGACTTTCTATTTTTTTTTTAATCCTAAAAAAAATCCCCCCAAAAAATCCATTTTTTGAGACTTTTAAAGCAGGATCCCTTCTTAAAAAAAAGAAAGAAAGAAAAAAAAAAAAACTATTGAAGGATTCAACTAAAAAACGACTGACCATACATTAACATTTGTTTATTTTTCCCTGACAATTATATAACTTACAATGAAATAAAATAAAAGATAGCAAAAAAAAAAAAAATGTTGAATCAAGTCAATTTGAGAACAATTTTGTGGATAAAATATAACATTTCTTTGTTTCCTTCTAAATTACACCCCTTGTAATGAATTAAAAGATTGCAAATAAAGTATTAACAAAATTCAAGTTCGAAAAAAATTTTCATAAAATATTTCTCTCACTTTTCAAAAGAATTACTTACTTTTATTATGATTAAAAATTTACTCACAGAAAATGATTCAAAAAAAATTTTTCACCTCAATTTTTATCCTAGGGGACATTTTTTCCGGGGACGTTATTTCATAGGGGACGTTTTTTCCTAGGGGACGTTCTTTCCGGGGACGTTTTGCTAGGGACGTTTTTTCCTAGAACCAAAAAAACTGCTTCCGATTGCAGGTACCATCTGTCGGCCTCTCAGCAAAGTACAAGGAGTGGTACTTAAAAGCTTCAGCATGATTCCAGCCATATAGGATTCATAATACTAAATTATAAGCGGGACTGAGTCCCGTCGGAGCATAAAGGAGTTAAAAAGAAAACATATAGCAATTTATCATTGCTCAAAGAAAAAAAAATTTCAAGTACCGACTTTTGCGTCTTCGGGCTCTTCGTATTTTGTTACGTATTAGCCCGTTTTGATCGACAGAGTTTTCAATATACAATGAAGGAGAAAGTACACGAACACAAAAGAAAATTTCTAAAATGTTTTTTTTTTTCTTTTTTTTTTTTTCCAGAAGGATATTGCTCGCCAATTCTGCTTGGTTCCTGCTGAGACGGCAGAATCATCCACTCAAACCGAAGACATGGATGTTGCAGAAGAGGGGAATCAATGGGAAGGAATCAATGATAAAGGGACCCAAACAGACCTGATAGAATCAGTACCCCCTGAATAGAGAAAGCCACTTCACGCTTCCTCCTACCCGATGCCTAGTAGTCCAACATCTAAGTAGGGGAGAGTGGTAATGAATGGGCCACTTTTTGGTTTTGAATTTTTGTAATTTTTTTCTAACAATTTGTTTTAACTCTAAATTGGTGTTTTAGTTACTTTACTTATCTGGCTCTCTAAAAAAGTCATAAAAGTTGGATTAGCACCTGTCTATAATGAATTATAATAGAAAATAAAAATTTTGAAATTTGGCCCATTCAACCCCACCTATGGGGTTGAATGGGCCATCGAAGGTAATGAATGGGCCACTAAATGAATTCAATGAAAACATGTGGATTTAATCTTTTATTTGCTGAATATGACAAAATAAATGTGGCACTTGACATGATGATACAAAATCATACTGATTTAAAATTATATAAACATCAAAACTGATGCAATTAAAATAAAACTGATTCATGCCAATTGTAGCAGAAAAATGACTAAATAATGAGATTGTAAGAAATAAATAACATCAAATATATATAAAAAATAACAGATAATACATACTATGATTTAACAAAATTTATATATTTCAAAAATAATATTAAAAATCACTTTCAAAAACTTCATCTTCATTTTCAAACTTGTCAAAATTCAAAATTTTTTTTTTAAATTTACTAGACATCGAGAATGAGAAATATCTAACTTAAGTTATCAAGAAAGAAAATGAAATTGTACTGTGAGGAATATAATATGAAGGAGAGAGGGGGGCTTTTTCAAGCCACGCACTGCGACCAGATGTCTATTGTACTATAGGAATATAATATAGATCTGCAAATTATATTTAGAAGTTACTACAAACCTACTCGTATTTTGACGACACGACAGTAATCTTTATCTATGACAGTCCGTTGTGTTTCATATTAATGCGGAAATCCAAAGAAAAGGAAGAAAAACAATATTTAGGTGGCCCATTCATTACCATGACATAGTGGCCCATTCAGCCCCACCTATACTTTTGGAATATATTTAGGTTTTTTGAGTACATTGAATTCAGATAACATCAAAATACATCTTAAGATTAGTTTATAGCTACATAAAGACTAGATTATACATATGTATGCAGTGAAATACTTGGTACATTTTAGCTAGGAAATGTTTTACTAAAAATTGAAAAACTTACTTTTCAGTCAGATTCTTGACCATGCCACTCTAGTTTGAAAATGGCTCAGCGCAAACGAATGAAAATTGGATGAGTTTAGTAGAACAAATAGCTACATCTATTGGTGGCATCAAAAAAAATTCATGCAAATACTTTTTCATATTTTGTTAGTGGCCCATTCATCACCATGTCCCATTCATTACCACTCTCCCCTACTCGACTACTTTCGTTGGTTGCTTATGCGATAGTTCGTTCGCTGTCTTTGAATCATGTCATATTTTAGTAGTTTTCAATTTTTTTTTCTTGTTTTTCATGGAAAATTTGGATTTTATTAACTGATTCTTATTACATACCATAATCTAGACTTTAATTGACTTTCTTTTCTGCATTATTAGGTTTTACTACTTAAAATCAGATGTTATTATTAACTCGTTTTAGAATTATATTACGAAGAGATTTTATTTTCTGCAATTTTATAGACAGTTATAAATTCAATTGCAATAAAATTTCCTTTTCTAGGGAATAAAAAATCAAAGATTAATGAAATCAAAATTTTAAATAAAACAGAATCAGAGATATAAAAAATTTATTCATGAATAAAGCAAATTTTACAAGATGCTTTTAAGAAACAAAATACAGGTTACTTTTAACACAATTAATAGAATTTTTCATTCGAAATTTTCTGGTGAATTTAACTTTAACAAAATGTTTCAACACACAACCGCTACTTTTCAAGCTCACAAAAAGATTACATGCAATATTTTTATTTACAAAATCTATTTTCCAACCAGGGCTCTCAAAAACTTAAACACACTTTCAAGAGAAATAACGATTATTTTCAAGTGGTTAAATTCAAGCACAGTAAAAATTTTCGATAAAATAGAAATGGTTTGTCTTGAATTTTGAATAATTAAAGAAAAAAACAATCAGTTTCATGAAAATTAAAAGTAAAACGTCACGTCTCCATTTGAAATTGCTACAACAAATACAACTGTGAAGTTTAAAATACTTAGTTTCAATATATTTTGTTGATTTTTATCTTCACGTTAAGTTATCTTTAGCTCTTGTTCAAAAGAAACAAACAATTTTCATAACAATAAAAGAAAAAAAATATTTTCCAACAACAAAATGGAATTAAACAAGCAATTGAGGAAAAATTATTTCAAAAGTGATAAGTTCTTAAAATTTCCAAGTATAATTAGCTATATAAAATAAACTGAAGATAAAAAATTTACTTAGAGTCATATTCAAAAAAAAAAATATAGAACAAAATCAAAGCAGAAATTACACTGTAACTTCGAAAATTCTAGTCTAAGTATAGAGATATTATAACATTGGGAAATTTTTCTAATCACTCCTAGCGAGTAAAGAAGTAGGAGAATGTGGGGCAAAGTGAAATAGTTTACTCTATGTGTATGTGTAATTATTTCTGAAAAAATCCCCTTATTTATTTTTAAATCTTCATTTTTGTGTTACGGTAGGGAAGCATACATGTAGTTTCACTTATTGTTTGCTTAATATCTTAATTAACTTGTTTTTTTCTGTGTTTTAGGATATTTATTTATATCCTAATACACATTAGGATATTTATTATACATTTTGTTATTATCACTATATTATACCACGGTAAAAGCAGTCTACTGCTTTTAATTTTGCTTTTATGCTTATTTAAGCGGATCCTTAGCTTGGCAGGTTTTGACAGCAGCAACGCTCGCCAATTTTTTTTCGCGTGCGAGGAATAAAATTTACGTTCTCTTACTCCTCTCGCATCGGAACTTTTTTTTGTTATTAAGGTTTATTTTTTCCAAATAGCGCCCCCCTTTTAGTTTTTAAAAAAGGTGAATTCTTTATCTGTTTACAAAAATCATAAAATATACAATTTCAGACTTTGTAACTTAGATTAAAGCACATTTTCTCTGAGGGATGGTGGAAATGAATTTATTTCTGACAAATTCAGGTTTCAAAGATTGCCACCAGGTATTGAGACTTTCTTTTTCTTAAACGTCCTTTTTTCTTTATTTCCATATTTTATGCTTCATAGTTGATTCATTTGTTTCCCAAAGCTATAATTTTTATTTACACTAAATATCCTATAAAAAGAATTGGTAATAATGTAAAAGTTACACTCAAATACATGACGGGGTCATCTAAAACATATTAACAATGCTGTAAGAAATGCGCTGTTTCAATTACAAAGAATGATGTTGTAAACAAAATAATTTTTATTTTGTGTCATTTTCGGCAGACAAACTGAAAAACATTCTGATTCTTTTAAGTATCTTTGGTACAGTACTAGAATGAATAAATACAGCAGGGGGGTGGGGGGATCTTTATGCATAACGTGCATAGGCTCCTAGGGCACCATAACCGGGGCTATCTTGAGGGGGGGCGGGGCAACAGCTGACTTTAAAAAAAATTTCTTTCTTTCTTTCCTTTCTTTTTCTGTTCTTTCTTTCGTTTCTTTTCTCTCGATCTCTCTGCTCTCTTTCTCTCCTTTCTCTCTCTTTCTCTCTCTTTCTCTCTCTTTCTCTCTCTCTTTCTCTTCTTCTCTCTCCTTCTCGTCTTCTTCTCTTTCTCTCTCTTCTCTCTCTCTCTCTCTCTCTTCTCTCTTTCTTTCTTTCTTTCTTTCTTTCTTTCTTTCTTTCTTTCACTACTACTACTACTGATGCAAACTGATAAGCATTTGAAGCTTAATATTAAGATCATGGACGCACTATTCAAAAAACAGAAGTAGATTTTTCAAGAAATTATTTTCTTTTCTACCCTGATATCTGGGGGGAATTAAAATCATTGAAACTAAAAATTTGAAAGAAAAATTAAAAATATGAAATTTCATAAAATTGACCATTAATGTCAAAATACTTCTTTAAGTTCATCCAAGTTGCAAGAATTAAGCTCACGAGTTTTAATTAGTTCTTTTTTAACTTGCGATTAATTATCTGAACTCCGAACAATTACACAAATTCAATTTCGGATACAATTTCGGTTTTCGCTACCCTTTTGTTACTACTGTTTTCTCTTCTAAACATCCATCTCTCCACTATCGCCCCTTTGGGGAGTCAAATCGCCCCTAGGGGCGATCGCCTCCCAGGTTGGGAATCACTGGTATAAGCCATACTGTTTCTTCACCAAACAATCCCTAAAAGATTTAAACCTTCAATTTTCAGTCAGATCATTTTCGGCAGAGGCAAAAAATTTCCCCTCCTTGAGTCAATGAAAGAAAACCATAAAATAGTGTTTTGTACATGTTTGAGCTTTGGAAGTTTTTCAGTGGTTCATTACCCCAACTCCTAACTTTACAAAAGATTGCAACTTAAAATTACGCTTTTAAATCATCAATTTTGAAACACATTCAGGGGGAGAATGCCTGAAATCTCCTACTATCGCTAAAGATGGCCCAAATCAGCATTTTAAAGCCTCCAGTTCAAATATTTTCCTAAACACTCCCCTCTCTTCAAAATCTACATCAAACACAATACAGTAGAGAACCAATTATACGAGATTTGGGACCACAGCTATCCCGGATAACTGAATTTCCCGGTTTTCTGGATCGCTACGAAGCGATATTTACCAATTATTTATAAAACTCAAGTTACTATAACAAATAAATGCATCCTGAAGAGAAAACGATCCAGAAGTGCTTATAGATATTACAATATTAAAAATTTCTGAGCTATATGCCACTTATATGGTATTTATGAAGAAACCGCCCAAGTAGCACACTTTGTTTTTTAAAGGTTGTAAAATGGTTATTAAAGTTGTGACAACGGATTAAACACGTTTATAAAACGTTAAAACGTTTTTTGTGCTACCTGGGCTCATATTCATTTAGGTATTTCAAAATAAAAATAAAAAAAAAAGCTCTTCATTTTTTAGAAATTGCCGAAAATGCGTATTTTAAAAAGTGGCGGAAAAATCGACAAAATGTTGCCGGTTTTCTGGTTTCCCGGTATTTTGGCTCCCAGATAAAAGGTTCTGTACTGTACTTTAAACTTTCAATTTTGAAAAGTTTTTGGGTGAGAGCTTCAAAATTTCACCTGCGTGAGCTACACAAAGATAGCTTAGAAATCTTAATAATTCAGCTTCTAATTATTTTTCAGACAGAGCCCCCTAAACCCTTTGCTAAATTCATCAGAAGATGGCTTACATTTGGGTTTTTAACATTCCAATTTCTCGAATTTTTTCTGCAAAAAGCTTCCACCCCTATCTTTATAGCCCCAAAAACAACGTTAAAATTTTAAGACTGCAGCTTCAAAAAAAAAAAAAAAAAAAAAAAAACAGAAGGTATCAAACGAATCCCTCTCTTTAAGTCACTGAAAGATAGCTCACTGGGAAGTCGAACAAATCCAGCTTCAAAAATTTCCAGTACAACCCCAGAACCTTATGCTTATGAAAGATGGCCTATAGTTGCATCTTTAATACTCCAGTTTTAGAATTTTCCAACAAAAAGCCTCTCCTCCATTACTTAGACATTGCCTAAGACACCATACAAAAGATTTAAGATTTCAGTTTTGAAAATTTCCAAGAGAGATTCCCCCCTCCCCTTTCTTTAATTCACATAAAGGTAGCCATGAAACACAGCTCTTAATACTCCAGCAATACAAAAACTTAAAGTACCTTGAACCCCTTCCCATAAGTTCACAAAAGGTGATCTAAATTTCCATTTGTAAGACTTTAACTAATTCCAAATTCCCCCCCCCCCTTTCTATACATTTAGATCACCAACTAAAAAGTCTTACCCTCCCCATTTTTAGTTTCAAATATTTCTTGGTAGAAAGTCTCCGAATCCCCTCTTTTTTTTTCAAAAGTAGCCTACAATTTAGCTTTTAATGTTTTAGAGTTTTTTTTTTTATTACAACAGTCAAAACCCTTCTCCTAAGTTCACCAAAGATTGCTTTAATTTTGCATTTGTAAGACTTGTTAAGGTTGTAAAGATTTGTAAGTTTTGTAATATTATAATGCCACTCCTCCCCCCACTAATTTTACATCACTAAAAACAGCCTGAATTTTTCAGGCTTCAGTATTTTTAAAAATATTCTAAGGAAGAAATCAAAAACCTCCCATCTCTTTTAACTCTCCATATAAAAAAAAAAAAAATTGCAATTACCTTTTTACGTCTTTGTTTACGAGCAATTCACAATGGTTTTGATAATTTTTTTAGTAATTGTAATTGTTTTTTAGTAATTTTAGATGTCCTTAGATTATCAAAGGTGTAATCGTATTTAATACTTTAGTGTTGAAAACCGAAGTTTTGATTTAATTTTCCCTGATTTGTTCGCAAATTCCCTCATTATTCCCTGATTTCTCCAGAATTTTCAAAATCCCTGATAATTCCAGGTTTTCCCTGTTTTCCAGGTCTGTATAGCCATCCTGAAGACAGAAGGTGCTTTTTCTCTTTAAGTATTAACATTAATTGAAAAGTTTTTAACTTCCAAGTCAATTCAGAACGCGAGAACCTCCAAATGACTGCAAATTTTCTGCAGTATCTTCAAATTAATGAGGAAATTAACAGAAATCTGCAAAATTTCTGCAGATTTCATGTAGAAATTTGTTAAATAATCAAAATTTCCTGCGAAAATGCCGAGTTTGAGTCAAATCAGGGTCATTTACGGGAAAATTAGATCTACTTCTAAGTAAAACCTGTGCAGAAAATTTAGATTTTAAAAAAAAATTTGACGATTTCATATTACTAAAAACCATGTACTTAGATTGTATCTATTTATGTATATAAGTCAGTATAACTGCTCCCAAATCATAGTCCTCTTGATTTTTTCCTCTGGGGTTTTTTAAAAAGTCAAGTCTACGAGGTAGATTCATTGAGAAAAATCGATTTGCAGAACCGCATTTTATGCGCAGCGAAATGTGTCACTCCAGTAATGCTTCAAAACGTACAATCAGAATTCTTATCACGCATTCAACTATGTATTTTAGTAGAAGGAAAACATTTTGAGCAGCTATTATAATCGATTAAAACAAATGATATTCATTTCTAACACATTGTTTTCGCAGATTTTGTTTTTATTTTTATTTTGATTTGCAAGAAAGCAATGTAAAATTTCTGTGTTTAATTTTGTATATTATTTCTTAGATTTCACATATTTCGTGTGTTTAATATCTTTGTATAAAATTGTATAATAATTTACCTTGTCTTGTTATGTTTTGTAGTCTTGTAGCATCTGTATTTATTTTTGAATACAATGAGAAGCGAATGTTTTCTGACATGGACGAAACAAATTTCATTATCGTACCTAATCTAAAAGCTCGTTATTCCTCTGGCAGGGCGAAAATTTTCTTTTGTCAATTTGTTTACGGGCCCTGCGCATTTAAAACTCGAATATCTCCGCGAATTTTGATCGCACAAATGTCATTTTTTTGTGTTAGTATTATTTTTCAATGGAGATTCTTTCCCTAAATATAAGTTTGGGGACCCGGAGTCCCTATAAAAAGTTAGATTTCGTATTTTTTGACTGAATTATTTTTTCGCTTCAAACTTTCAATATTTTAACTCTCTACCTCATTTCGAGCAAATTTGCAATTGGAAGTATGCATCTAGGACGAACGGTTGAGGAAATAGAGGTCATGAAGGTTGACTTGGAACACCCTGTATACCACTCTATTTCGAAGCATGAACATAAATGTTTCAGCGCATGAAATGAGATGCAATGATATTTTTTTCTTTATATTTAGAATTTTTGCATGGATGACTGTAATAAAGTGCCAAAAATTAATTTACTACTGCAATTTTTTTAATTAATTATACTTAATTTCATCATCAATTTTAATTACTTACATTTTAAGTTAAACATTAAAAATTAATAATTATTATAGTTTTAATTTAATTTGTGTCTATGTAACAAACAATTAATGCTTCTGATTTTTCTTTCGTGACCTTGGACCCCCCCCCCTAAACAAAGTTCTAGATACGTGCTTGCTCTGAAGTACATAACATGTTGTATTTTTGGGTTTTCTTTCTAGTGAATTAAGTTGAACTGTAGCAATGAAAAAATATAACTTATTTTTCAAACTGTTTCCAGATGAAATACGCTATTTTTTTTTTTTTTTCAAAATTCAAGCAAAATGTTGGGGGTGCGGGGCACCCCCGTAAGTCCGCCTATGGTCACAGGAATGAGTGATCGTTCTAAAAAGCATGTACTGTATCACGGTAAAAGGGGTCCTAATGAACATACAATTTTGAAAATGACACAGAAGTAAACTTTAATTAAAACATAGATAAAGAAAATTAAAACGATACGATACGTATAACATGCTTTGTTTCACTGACCCTTCAAATCAACGAATTATGAGGCTAGTCCTGAAACTTTTATGCAAATAGATATGTGAAGGGATTTTTTAAAATTAAATATCATGAGAGCACTTCAGACTTTTTTTTTTACAAAGAAGACATTTAAATTAGTTTTTAAAAAGTATTATTTGACATTCATCTTCATCGATAACCAAAGTTATAGCAATGATAAGTCATGTGTATTGTATTATTATACTTGTTATTAAATGCTTTTTTAAATCAGCAGAACATGGAATGTTTACATTTCATATAAAATAATCGGAAAATTATCAACTAAAACTTAAACAACAATTAGTTTGATGTTTAAAATGTAAACACTTACCGGCAACTGTACGGGACAGCGAGAAAGTTTTCAGCTGCAGGTCTCCTTCTTCAATCAAAACATCCGCCATCATTGCTATCGTTCGAATGCCCTTGCTCGCTCCTCGGATGGGTCCCGTGGTTAAAATCGAGCAATCGAGCTTCGCGGTGAAGAGACCGTTAACAATTAATGCGCTTATAACCGGCTGCGGAGATTAAAAAAACAGAGAAATCCTGTATTTTATCTAATTTTATCACAAACAGTTTTTTCTGTAAAAAAATATGGATAATTTCTTCAAAATTTACAGGTTTTTTTTAGTGTGGTGCTCAACCTTCCAAGTTTATAGAAATATACTTCACGACAAAAGTGCGTGATGTATTAAGCCTGTCATTTCACGTAATGTTCAAGACAGTAATGCTAGAAGTTTTGAACTGATGTTAAATGTAATGTTCGAGAACTCCGAGATGATATAAAAAAGTTATTTTAACTAATTAAATAAATTATAATTGTCGTTTGACAATGGCTGTATTTCAAAATTTAGTTATAATTGGATGGTGTTATGCAAAAAGGAGTTAACCCACAAAAACCTGATTTTGAGATAGTGGGCTTTAAAGTCAACAAACTCTGGCAAAAAGCATAGAACTCTATATCAATATACCAATGATATGTTACCATGAAATGCTGATAGGGCTTAAATATTTTTGCTTAATGTAGAAAGCAACATATTTTACCATCACAGTTAGATAACTCATTTTTTTTATGTTTTGTGGGTTAACTCCTTTTTGCGTAACACCATCCAATTGGTTGGCATTTTACATTTCATGTAGAAAAATTCAAATTTTTGTTCTATTACTGAATTATGTTTAAATAAATTTAATTAAGTTATGTTTGTTGCAAGACATTATTACATGCATATTTAAACTGTAAAAAGTATATTCAATTTCTTACATAACGTTTATGACATGAAAACTGATATATACGATTTTGGCACTATGATGTGTATAAAATGCTTTGAATAAATTTCTTTTTTGGAAAAATCTGTTGCAAATTGTAAATTTTAGTATACAAAATCAGTTGCAAGAAAACTACATTTTCTTTATTTTCATATTTTCGTCATACTGTCCCAAGTATTGATATTTAAAATAAATGTAGGAAAAAATTGCTTCCTCAGATTGTAAAGTATGAGAGTACGGAATTATATGGCTCACTTACAAGATTATACAACTGTACAAACTGTACAATGATCGCTGTATCAAAGGACTGTATTTAACTCCTTTAATCCTGTAAGGACCATTATGAGCCATTTATGTCCCCTTAGTTCAAGTTTATTAGTGATTTATAAATTATACATTTTTAATGCTATTAAGGCATCAGAATCTCAAAATTACCAAAAAAAAAAAAAAAATACTGTTTAAAGAATATGCTTTTTTTTAAGTACTACAAACGGTACTACTGCAAAAAATATTAAAAAAAGAAAATGAACAAGAAAAAACTGCAGTACTACTATCAAATCTCTATGAACTGAGATCTCAAACTTTTCTAGTAACAATACAGCTTCTACTTAAGTAGAGTTACTTGAGAAGGGGCTCTATCGGTACAACGTTGCTTAAGAAAAAACTATATGTAGAAAAATCTGCAGTACTACTAGAAAATTTCTAGGAAACTGGTATTCCATAAACTTTTCTAACAACGGTACAGTTTCTTTTTTAGTAAAATTGACAGCGTTACCAAAGAAAAAGCTTTATCTTTACAAGAAGTTTTTATTCACTAGTCCAGTCCAGTTCACTAGCAGTTTTCTAGTAGTAGTGCAGATTTTTTTTCTCTCTTTCAGTGTTCATGATTTGAAAAAAAATAACATTGCAAGAATTTTCAGCAAACTAACTGTTCATTACCGAAGAAGCTTCATTGATCAAAGTACTGAGGAAAAAATCTGCAGTACTACTAGAAAATTTCTATTAAACTGGTATTCCATAATTTTTTCTATAAACAGTACAGTTTTTTAAAGTAAAATTGACAGCATTACCAAAGAAAAATCAACCGTTTCTTGAAATCTCTATATAGGTCCAGTTCACTAAAATTTTTCTAGTAATAGTGCAGATTTTTTTTTTTTTTTTTTTCCAGTGTTCATGATTTGAAAAATACAATTTTCAAGAACTCTCAGCAAACTATTTATTACCAAAGAAAAGTAGTCACTAGATATTTCATAAACATCTTGGCACAGAGCTGTTCATCTGGTTGAGTGCGCCCACCTAGGTTGTATCTCTATAAAGCTTGACCACAGAGGTATGGTGGTTGACCTTGACGCAGAAACCGATAGTTTCGTTTTGTAATAGGTAGCATTAGCGATATCACTCAGACAATAAAAGCTTTCATAAACTATGTAAGTAAAAAAATTAATTTTCCCGTTGCTTCTACCTATTTTTAAATGAAACTGTCCATTTCTCCCTCAAAGTCGCGCCATCTATCCGTGGTCAAGCTTTACTTAAAATTGCGCCGTGAAAATTTAAAATAAATAAAATAAAACACTGCAGGATCGACTAATTTTCTGAAAAAAAAAACTAAACAAAATATTCTCTGTCATAATAAAATGTAAAGCACACATTATCACTGACATACTATAACTTATGAAAAGGAATGTGTAGTATAATTTTTAGTTTAATAAATAACCTTAGGGAGACGTTCCCCAATAAAACAAAAAAAAACTGACGCAAAACCATTAAAGTTATCAGGGTTTAAAATCAATTAAGGGTTAAACACATCAGTTAAAATGTTTGCACTGCTTTGTGCCAAATAGTAGTTTTTCGATGTTATGATTTTTTTAATTTAATGTCTCTTAAGTTTTTATTCACTAGTCGGTTTTCCCCCACCTGTAAAAATTTCCTCTTCATATACACTATAAAATTTTTTTGACTATACTCCGTAAAAACAGTTGCAGCATAGCTACCTCTAATGCGTTCTTTAAGTTACATCAGTTTAATCAGTTAAGTTACTCCATTGCATTGGATGCAGAATGCTACCACCGATTTTACGGAGTAAGGTGACACAAATTTTTTAGTGTAGAGATAAGCAATCTTTACTTATATTTTAAAATATTTTAGTACTTATAACAAAAGGCAACACTAGAATTTCAATTGAGCAAATAGAAATAAATGGTATAAAAAATAATAAATAAAAAAAAAGGGATCGAAGTGCCAAAAGTACCCAAGGAATTAAAATTACCCCAGCTGACAGAGTACGTTACAATATTCGCTGCAATAAATAACACTTATGGATAGCAAATGTGGATTCAACATTTGAATGACATGAACAAAAGACAAACACACATCTCTTCCTTTCTTAATTTTAGAGACAATAAGAGTTAGTGCTATATTGTAGAGTGATAAGTAATAATAAAATAATCTGCACCAATACAAAACTTTTTCAGTATCTCTTAAAAATATGTAAAATTCTTATTAAAGTTCATGGTAACAATGACTTAATATTATTGAATAAAAGGGAAATGTTACCTCTAATTCTGTATTTCGATGGTAAAGGGGACTACAGTAGAACTCCATTAATCCGGACTAATATGCCGGACTCATGTCACCTGAATTAATATAAGTGCAGAAAAATAACCTTTAAATTGAGCCAAGGTGCATAAGCAAAGAACAACAGTAAAACTTGTACTTTCAATTTAAGAGAATGAAAACAAAACTGCATAAGAGAAAATTTGAAAAATAAACTACAAAAATACAAAATATGGCTTATAGTAAAAAATATTATCATTAAGTAGAGCTTTGAAACCTAGCAACAACGCTAAAGTTGTACATAAAAACTAGATACATCAAGTTTTTCAGTCATTTTGTTTTAGCTCAAGATAGAATTGTCTTACTGTGGAAAGTTAAACTTTTTTTCAGGTAACTATTGTAAAGTTTGTACTGCCTGTTAAATACAACTTAAAAAATTTTGTGAATTGTAATTTCAAAGCATAGACTGTGTTTAAAAATTAAGGCACTTTGGTAATCAGCGATTGATTGTTTATAATAAAACAAGTTTGTTTTGTATAAATATTATATTAGGGATACTTGATCCTTTCTTTTCATGGATACATTATCCCAGGAATGAAGTATCCCTATAACAATATAAACATAATGAAAACTGTGAACAATAAGCTAAGACGTGACACAAATTGCAGCCTAAGGCACAACAATTTTGGGACCACTAAATGAGAATTATTAGGTTGCTGCTCAACAGGCCCGTCATTTCAGTTTTTCCCAGGGGGGGGGGGGGGGCAAAGAGTAAAAACTCAATACCATTTCACCAGAAAACAACAAAAACCTCGACCACTTATATGCAATACATTGATTTCTCAAAGTCATGGCGGGGGGGGGGGGGAGGCAATTGACCAAAAAAGGGTTTGAATTTCCCCAAAAGGAACATTTCAACCAAATAATAGTGTTCAATTAGTACCTTGGTATTGTTTCAATTCGTTATTAACAGATTGCAGCACATAACCATTGTAAAGTGTGTCCTGTAGCAGTTTTAATATGATCTTTATCAAAAATTACATCGTTCACAATCTCAAGAAAAAAAGCTTAAGTTTTCAAAGTTATTCTCAGCTTCCCAGTTTATGTCAATTGCTGATTTTCTTTCTTCCTATAAAATGTCTTTTTAAATATTATATCGTAGTCAGAAAAACATTTTAGCAAAAAAAGTATGTACCCTCTGGGGTCTATAGTAACTTTTAAGGGACGATTTTTCTTTCCTTAATAATAAAAAAAAAAACTTTTTACATAATATTTTTTTAATCATTTTTCCTCTCCATTAAACACTGTTTGTAACCAGTATACAAAATATCTTTGGGGAAAAAATGTTAGGCATTAATGGGTTAAACAGCTTTAAAAATCCAATAGTCACTACACTAGTTAATAGTTGCAGGGGTTTTGAGGCAACTGGAATATAGCCTTTGAATTGCAACATTGAAAGATCCGTAAACTTGCAGGAAAAGTACTACTCAGGAGTCGAGTGCACGGCCATCAGCTGAAACTACGGAGCTTGTTAGTCCACTTTTGATTTCTACTCCTGAAAAATTAGTCTCATCTTTATTCTAGACAAACTAGAGCATTCGATCTATCTAAAAGCTTTGACTATGCGAAATAAACAAGCCTAGATAAGGAAAAAAAAAGGGGGACTCAACAGGACCAACATTTCGAATTTTTCCAGGGGGGGAGGGCAAAGTGTATATACACAATGTAAATTTACCAAAAAATGGCAGAAAAAACACGCCTAATTACATGTAAATACATTGATTTGCAAAAGTCAGGGGGGGGGCAATTGACACCCCCTATATTGGTTAGCTAAATAAATAGATAAGATTAAAAAGAGCCTCCCATATAATTCAGTAAAAAGTTAATATTCCCTTCACAAAACTCATCTAATTACTAGACTACATGCCGAAACAAAATTATTGTAGCTGTACTTCTGTTTAATGTGACAATGGAAGCTAAAATAAATCTCGAAACTCAACATCTTCTTTTCAGTTTTAACCATATCAAGCGAATTGAATTCTTCTAGTAATTTAGATTTAATTTTTAAACGCATTTAAACCCGCGCTCTAGGCTCTTCACTATAGGACGACAGCAAAGTGAACCGAAAGAGGGACGTCAGTCAGCCATGATTTCAGGCTGATCCAATGGCTCTTTCCCGCACTGCATCCAAACAAGGGAGAGAACGCGTCTTGTGTCAAAAACAGTTCCTTTTGGATTCAATACTGCATTTTCCCGTCTTCCTCTTCAACCCAACTAAAAGCAAGATCATGCAGGAAAGAGAAAAAACCTCCCTTATTACTCAGTAAAAAGTTTTTATTCCCTTTACAAAAATTGATCCAATCGCAAGACTAATCCGCTGAAACTGAAAAATTGTAACTTCATTTTTATTATTTTTAAATGAGACGGTGGAAACTGAAATAAATCTTGAAACTCAACATCCTTTTTCAAGTTTCAATCCCATCACACGAATTAAATTTTTGGAATAATTTATATTATATATTTAAGCGCATTTAAACGCCGCTCTGTAGGCACTACAATGAAAGACGAGAGCGTCACTAAGCGAAGTAAACCGAAGTGGGACGTCAGTCAGCCATGTTTTCTACCTGATCTACCTCCTCTTCCTATTCCTCTTTCCCGCACCTCCTCAGAAGAGAGAGAAATCTTGTGTCAAAAACAGGTCTTTTTGGACACCCGAATTCGATATCGTGTTTTTCTCCCCATCGGGATAAGCTATGGGCGTCTAAAATGCACAAAAAGACATCTTAAATGATGCATAAACACAATTAAAGAAAATTTTCTCGGTATTTTCTCAGCCATCCTAATCAGCCAAACAACCCGGATCAAAAATCGCATAGAAACAGAGGGTCGTAAACGTATGTAGAGAGAGAGTTAGATACAATCGCTGTGAGCTAATTGCATGGCCATGGCGATAACCAAACCTGATAAAAAAAAAAAAAGAATCCGCAAATAGACAAAAAAAAAAAAACTCCGACTATAAATTATCCACACTCTATCACACGTGGTACCGACGACTATAGACCCCCGAAACCACGGATGGTGGAACCTAAGGCGCAATGCTAACAAGTGGGGCAAGGAGGAAAAAAGTACTAGCGCAACAGATATTGCTTTTTTCTGCATTTTTACAAAGCGAGGAAAAATAAAGTTTTCTGCAAAACTGTCATCAAGACACACATTCGTGGTGTTTGAAAGAGTTACTTACGCAATTTAACAGAGAATCTGTTATTTTTACTGTATTTTTGCAGAAACCGAGATACTTTTTACAGGGTAGACTGCTAATACATACCAATCGCAACGATTTAGTTTTAAACCCTCTAGAATTTACAGCTACTCAAAAAATCAGAAAAAATGCCATTTTTAAGCCCTATAAACTAAAACGGATTAGCATTAAAAAAAAAACTTTACTATTCTATTTAAGATCTTAGTATGTTGTGTGCATTGTTTTGTAGTTTAATTAAAGTATTAGGTTGTAATTTTAAAGTAATTAGATTGACTTGTTGATCCATATGAAAAGTGATCATTCACACATTAAATTAATTAATTTCAGCCTTTTTCATCAACGTATGCTTTATGATAATAGTAAACTACTTTAATGAAATTCTAATAAATAAGTTAAAACAAGTTGCTCACTTCTAGAAAGTTTTAAAACATTTTTATAACAACTTTTAAAAATTCCCAAAAATGGTAGAGAAAACACCAACTTTACTTTGAACACGTCTCACATATGACTAATACAACAAGAATTAAAATAAAATAATAATGGTGGAGTACAGTTACCCCATGAGTCAGGGGGGATTGACCCTTTTTCTGTTTTAAGGCTTTGTTTAATGTCATCAATTTTCTCCCCTGACGTTTCCTGTTTATTTGCGTATTGGGATTTCTGTAATGTAAACTTCAAGCACCGTTGATTGAATTTAAGTTTACGATTTCCAAATGAGGCTTGATGTGTTCAACCTCCCGTGGTGTGGCAACCCATACCTGCATTTTTGTGCTCTACTGGTCATCATCTTATCCTATGAGAAGAAAATTAAATTCCTCCGTGAAATTGAATGATTCTCCTTCACACGTCTCTTGAACTCGGATTTTCGTTTTTATTTTCCGACTTCTGGTTGTTGCTAAGGTTGACTCGGATGGACATCGGAATCATTTGGCTCTTTCCATGACTTTTGATTTCAGTAGTGTTGTTCTGGCTGTTGCTAAGGCTGAATCGAAAATATTTGGCACTTTCCATGACTTTTTATTTCAGTAGTGTTGTTTTTCAGCCTCAGAATAGCTTTCATTAATGGATTATATTTTTTAAATTATGGTTTATATTGATGTGACTTTGAATACGAATCTTCCTTTTTTTTCTTACGTATTTTTTTTTTCTTCTTAATATGAAAATCTTATTTTAATTGCTAATATTTATCTCAAACACCTCAAAAGAATAGTCACAATAAATTTTGGATCAGGCAATATATTTTACTTTAAATCTCGGGTACTATAAGGGAAAGGTGGTAATCAGTGAACGGAGTGTCAAACATTTGACCACTCGTATATCCAATAAAAATTGAGTTTTGTATTTTAAAATTTAGGATAAAACAAGTGCTAATACAGAACGAGTCATGTAGGCTACTAGTTCTGAATTAAATTTTTTCAACGACGTGAAAACTAACCCAGCAGTGTTTTTAATTCTCTAAAGCAGTGGTTCCCAAAGTTATTCACAGTGCCCCCAGGAGCTTGCAAGGGGTCCTTACAAATGAAGGAAAAAGTTGAGGGTCCATGAGATGCAAATACGGGTCCATGAGCCGGTATCAGTTAGTTTCAAAAAGTCCGAGTCAATGCTTCATCAACCGCTACAATTTGTAATAAATGCTATATAGAAAATTTGTAACAATGTCTTAAAATTACAAATTAGTTTTGCAGTAATGTGAAGAAATGCTTAGAACTTTAATTAATTACTTCTTTAAAATTGAAGTATGCTGGGTGTCTAAAGGATTATGCTTCACACAGTTTTTATTATTATTATTAAATTAAAACTTTTTAACACTGATTCAGAGTTTCTGGATGCAAGAGAGACCGATTAAAAAAAAAAATACGCAAATATAAACCAAATATTAATTACTTAATATATTTTTCCTCTAAATTTAACTAGGCCAATTTACAAGGGAACTATCTGAATTGAATTAAAATCAAGTTAGCTATATTGCATCTTTCCTTGCATGAATCAACCCAATGAAGCAAAAGATAGGACGTGATGAATTTACCCAGTTTCATATTTGTCACAGACAAGCTATCCTGATAATGACGTTTCGACTTACGTTTAACAATTAAATATTTCCAGAGACTTTTTAACAATGATTGGAGATATTTTTACTACATCAATGTATCTGTTGATTATTAATCGGTATGATGACATTGATGAATCAAATCTCATTTTATAAGAAGAGCTGATTGTAATAAGCACTAATAAAGAAATTAAGGCACTTCAAGAAAGGGCATCAATATGCCTGGATCCAGAAAAACATATCTGTAACTTATCCTGCCTTATGGAATATCGGAAGATAATTTTTGAGAGGATTTTAAATTTTCATAACTCAGGGAAAGAGATTTCAAAATTAAAGCAAAATATTAAAAATTCGCTGTTGAAGCGCCTAAGTTAAGTGTTTCTCTTCATCTGTTTTCTTTCTATTTAAATTATTTATTCTACAGTAAAACTGTCAAGCTGAATCTTTTAGAAAGTTTTCAGAAGTTTAAAAAGCTTATTTTTGATTAAAAAATCAACATTAAAACAGCTCTCATACTGTTGGGTGAATTTTTGATTCATTTCTTTTTATATTTCCATAACATTGCTTTAGAATATTTATAATAGAACTTCAGCAGATGATTTGCTGTTTTGGACAGCTGGAATTTAATTATTACAGTGCCTGACTAGTTTTAGAACGACCTCTAAGAAGGGGGTCCACCATCAGAAAGTCGAAAACTCGCCAATTTGTCCACGGCACAAAAGTTTGAGAACTCCTGCTCTAAAGCATCACGAAGGGATTGATAATGCAACCAAACCTCGTTAATTCGACAACACTTAAAACGAATTACTGTTAAGACGAACTACATTTCAGATCCCGGCCCTATAACTTGCAGTGTATTGTTCTTCGGATAAGGCGAACTACCGATCGGAAAAACTGTTTTTAAAGGTTTCCTGGAGATCGTTTTCCGAGGCTCGAACAGTCAAACCTCATCAATTCGGACACACTTAAAGCGAATTACTGTTACGGCGAACTACATATCAGATCCCTGCCCAGGGACGTCATTTCGAATTTTTCTGGGGGGGGGGGGGGGCAAAAGGTGCATACACAATGTAAAATTTACCAAAAAGTGGCAAAAACCACGCCCACATATATGCCAATACATTGCTTTCCCAAAGTCACGGGGGGGGGGGCAATTGACCCCTCCTGCCCCCCCCTCCCCCTAAATGACGGGCATGTCCCTGCCCTATGACTTGCAGTGTATTGTTCTTCGGATAAGGCGAACTACGGATATTAGGAATTGCTTTTAAAGGTCTCCTGGAGTTCATTTTCCGTGGCTCGAACAGTCAAACCTCGTTAATTCGGACACGCTTAAAGCGAATTACTGTTAAAGCGAACTACATTTCAGATCCCGGCCCTATGACTTGCAGTGTATTGTTCTTTGAATAAGGCGAACTACCGATAGGAGGAACTGCTTTTAAAGGTTTCTTGGAGATCGTTTTCCTAGGGTCGAAGAGTCAAACCTCAGTAGTTCGGACACACTTAAAGCGAATTACTGTTAAGGCGAACTACATTTCGGATCCCTGCCCTATGAATGTATAACAGGAGTTTCACTGTATTTTGTTAAAGAGCCCGTTCGAGACTATTGATCACGTACGCGTGATCAGAAGCGATCCGAACTAAAATGTTTGGGAGGGACAAAATTATCAATTTGCCGAATACAGTTTCAACTTAACAGAATGATAAAATATGAGTACGCACACATGTTGTACATACGTAACATTTAATGAGAAAAACCATTAGGCATCTTAAAAAAACTTTAAAAATTAAAAAGAACAAATAATCTAAATGTTGCAATATTATTTTCAAATTGCCGAATCGCTTGCAAAATTTGCCGAATAATAAAACTTTTGGGAGGTCACAGTGACCTCCCGTGACCTCCCATCGGGGCGCTCCTGCGCGTTGATGGTGAAATTCTCCACGTTATACGTGATTAACCTTTCCGTGCCATGAAGCCAGTATTCACGTCTGTGTGATCTCACGATCTCACTTCGAAGTGAGAATGTAACAAACTTCAAGTGCCACAAAAGTGCCGTTTCAAAACATCCAAATAAATACTTTAAAAACTTATATTTGAATGTTTTAAAACGGCACTAGATGGCAGTTGAAGTTCGTTACATTTTCCAGTAAGGTTCTACAGAATGTTGACGTTCAATTTTTCTTTGCTTCTGTTCAGTGGATTTTTTCCCCTTAATCCAGGGATTAAGAACATAAGTACGAGCCTCGCCGTCTTTGAGCTGGATTAGTCATTTAGAGGTCTGTGATTTAAAGCTCTTGCTTAAAGTGTTTTTGTTTATATTTTAGTAGAATGGAATGGATTAATGTTCATGATGGTCAGTTAACCCTTCAAGCGGTTTGCCCGTACGGTGTGCGTGCTACCCGAAATTGGCCTCATCTGGTTTGCCCGTACGGCGTACGGGCATCGATATTTTCAGATTTCCTTTCCTGGTTTTCCCGAACTGTTCGGAAAATTGTAAACCTCAAAATTCACAGTAAGTGTGAGAGAAATTTTTGCATAATTTGTAAACCATTCATTACTGCATGCAGAATGTACTTGTAAAAAGCAAATATTTCGGGATTTTGCGACCAAAATTGTAAAATAAAAAAATATTGTAAAAGCATTGAACACGAAAAAAAAAAAAAAAAAATTAAATTCTTTATACTCTTATTCTGTTAAGTATGGTACTTAACTATATGCAATAAAAAAAATGTGCCTTTTTTGGAAGCATTTCTGGTAAAATAATTGACCGCTTAAAGGGTTAAGGGTGGAAATAAAAATTTCGGTCTTGTTGTCGCATTTTGTATGGTTATGATTAGTTTTATTTCAATCGCCATGTGTAAGAGAATGCAATTTTTACCCAAGCCCAAGGGTTTAAATTGACGGGAGGGGAGGGATGTTTAAATTGATGAACGAATTAAATATGGTAATGAAGGATCTATTTTTGAAAATTTGGAGCAGTGAATCTGAAGTTGTGGCTAATAGAGGGGGGGGGGGGTTAGTGCAAAATAATGAATAGCAAGCGGACGTCAAATACTAAGCAGTAGCAGTAATTAGCATTATATACTTTACACTTTAGTCATATGAATTTCGTTTTTTATTTTTAACGCTTCCTCTTCATTCTGAATACCGGTCTGAAAATGTATAGCTTTTTAAAATTTAAGTGCATATAAAACCGTTGGGGGGGGGGGGAGTTATTGAAATAAATCCATTTTCTTCAAAAGCACATCTCAGTTGAAGTGATCAAAGGCTCTAGGTCTCAGGACACATGCACACATCTTCCGGCTTGGTGGTCAGCCAAACACGAAACCCCAGGGTTTAGTTCCCACGCACGTTGGTTACTCATATAGCTGAATCTTCGCTGATCACCGAACCTCAATGTTTTGTGAGTCGACAATTTTGTCACAGCTGTCATCTTAATTGGAAAAAGCATTTTTACCCTGTTAATTTGTTTTATTTATGAATCTATGATTTGAATTCCTCTTTGTCATATGTTCAGTCACGTGAGTTTTCTTAAACTCCTCACTTTTTGATGGCATTTTACTTTTAAATTGTTATTGAATTACATTTCAAAAGATCTAAGTTTTCGCTTTTAAAATATGCCCATTTTAAAAATATGTATCACGTTTCAAAAACTCTTTGAAGACTTATTTTTCGATTTTTAATTTAGCACATTTCCTTTATTAAGAGCCATTCAGACATTTTCGCTCGTTTCTCATCTTTGTTTGCCTCCAAAACTCAATATTACAGTATTACCCCACATTAGCCGGCATGCCGTAAAATTCGAGTGTCACCAAATTTTCAATAACTCCGGCATGCCGAAAAAACCGAGGTTAGAAAAAAATAATTTAATACTATAGCAAATGCATATTCAACTTAAAAAAAAAATATATAATTTCTATACTGGAGTGCTAAGCATAGAAGTCATATCTGCACTTTTAATCAGAATTGACTTATTGTCACCAGGTAATTCTTTATAACATATATCACCTAAATACCTTGTTTTGTGTTCATTTGTGAACAAGTAATATTAAAATAAAATTTCTGAAAAAGTATCATCTAAATGAAATACATGGAAGCATAAAACTTTTAAAGTGATTTCTAATTTTAAGCTCAGCTGTATATACCACTATAGCTGCTTTGTACGGCAGTATAGATCATTTTATTAGTGTTATTAAACAGTCTAATTTTGCAAAAATACTAATAAACTGCATCAAGATAACCACCACATTTTTTTTTTTTTTTCATCTCGGAGACCTGAAATGTATTGGTTTGTTTTTGAGAAACAGATTACTTTAAGAATTTATTATCATTTCTCCTAGCAGCGGTTTGCTTTTCGGTGGAAACTGAGGGGGTAAATTCACTTTGGTTTTGTTGCAAAATGAATCTTGGACTACCCGGCATGCCGGAAAATTCGAATTTCCCCGCACGCTGGTCAACCTCACTTTTTCCAGCATGCCGGCTAATGGGGGGTAATACGGTAGCAAAAAAAAAAAACAATTTTTGAATGCAATAATTATGTGTAAAAGAAAATACGCGTCAATCACTCAAGAAAACAGAAATGAATAAATTTCAGCATGAAACCAAAAATCGTTGACAAACTCCAATCTTGTTGCGACTTCTCTCCAAACGCAATTACACTTGATTTTCTACAATCGAGGCCAGCTTTTCGTCTTCACAATTACTGTTTTACACTAATTGAGTTATACGTATGAAAAATATTTCATTTTCATATAATGTGTTAAAGTAAACATTATTTAATACAAGAAACGGATTTCGCTATCGAAAATGAAAGAATACTAATATTTTTCTCTCAAGAATAACAAGGAAAGAACATGGTTAAGCAAAAGTTGTCGCCCCTGAAAAATGGCCGCAATAGACAGTTGCCTAGTCCCTGGCAGGCAGAATCATACGTAGGAGGATGCACTTCAACTAAAAGAAAAAACTTTTTTTTTTTTCACCAACAGTTGTTTTCCGCCAACTGCATTTACTGGAATGCAGTCGAACATCGAACCTCCTCAAAACGAACTCAAAAGTGATTTCTCTGAATGTTCTGAGGCTTCTATTTGGAACGTTTTGTACTCGTTTGAAAATGAGTAATATTTTCCACACGTTTTATTTAATTATAGAGCGACCCATTCGTTTTGAATTATGTTGTATAATTAGTCTCACAGTATCAGTATACATTACTGAGGCTCAAAAGAAAAATATCTATTTTTTTTTAAATTTATTTATTTAGGATTGAATATTATTATCTGTGTATGTTGGGATTTCCGGATACTTTCCTTTGTTTGTTTTCTCCGTATTTTAGAAAAATCCTGTTTTTATTTCGGAGAGAAACAAGTAATTACTTTTAGCATTGCAACTCACTCACACACACACCAAAGCGGCCGCCCAATGAAGCTAATGAGAGACACAAACCAATTTCTAAATTTCTAAGTTTGAAAGATGGGGTGAATAAACGCCGACAAAAGACCTATGGAGTTCAAGAAGAGCAAGAAAATGAGAGACCACCCTGAGAATGTGTCTTCTCTCTCATCGTAGAAAGAAACCACTCGGGAAAACGGCTTTCCCCCTCCTGTGCGGATGTATTAATTGCTCCAGAGAGGTTGGAAACAGCGAGGGAAGAATCTCCCCTCCTTTGGGATTCCGCAAAATGTTAGTTCAAGGGCTGAGAGTCGGTTGTTTTTGAGGAAGTTTCGCCATCTGTTGCGTCTGAAGTGCTGATTTATTGCATGGGTTACATTCCCATAAACAAAGTTTGAACCCCTTGAACGAGGCAATTGGAATTTGTGTAGGGTTTATGTGTGAAGGAAACGTTATGTGAAAGGAAGCGTTTGGCTATTTTGAAAGATAAGAAAAGGGCATAGGAAGTTTCAACAAGATAGGTTGGGGAAAAAAATGTTATTTTCAAACTAAATACAGTTTGAAGTATTTTAATTTTTTTTTTGAAGTGAACACTTCTTAAGGCGCTTTGGGCATTTTTTGAAATGGGGGAAAAAAACAACTGAACTCGCTACATTGGAGTCATTACCTCTGCATATAAGTATGTACTTATATTGTGTACGTTCGTACATAAATTCACATGCATGTTGGCGTTTTTTGAGATTGAAAAAAAGCCATTGACTATTAAAAAAATAGACAAACTGTTCAAGTTTTCACTTTGTTGGCACTCACGGAGCACAACTGTTTCTTTCTTTCTTTATTTTTAAAATAACTTTTGTCAACAACAAAGGTTCAAAGACAGTCGAACCCTACAAACGCAATATCGTTTGTAGGCTCTCCACAAATGTCACGCTTTGAGAAATTGTGACAGTTTGTCATAAGAGGGGAAGGGATTAGTACGAAGTGTGACATCACAATTTTTTTTATAGAAAACGCTAATGAAAACTAGCATGACATGTGACTTAGAGGAACGTGTAACATCGCTTTACATAAAATACTTGTTTGGTTCGGGGAGTTAAAAAGCACTTAATAATTTATCGGGTAAGATGAAATTCGGTCAACATGAAATTATCAGAGTCCCGTGGATTTCGCGTTATGGAGGTTCGACAGTATTTGCCAGTTGCCCGTTTCAAAGCCGGATCACTTTGACGAGTTATAATTAGTATTTGTGTGGGTGCTGCGTGGGAGAAGCAATAACAGAAAAGTAGCTTTTGCTGTGTTTGGAGGTAAGATGAAAAGGATATGATAGCGCAAAAACATGTTTGGACATTAGCTTTGTTTGTCATATTCTTTTGGAAAGGAACAAGATTTATAGCTAAAAATAAATATAAAATGTCACTGTAAATACATAATTTTAATGGCTGCTACCATCATCCTTTTATTGAAAGGAACTCTACTGTAACGCCATTGAAATTATTATTTATAGTGTTTTTTTTTTCCAACTCACACTGAAAACAATGAGTTAATAAATTAAATTATTTTCTGAAGAAAAGAATTAAAGATCGACTGCATAAATGTTGATCTATCTTTTCAGATTTTGTATCCATACTAAATATCATGCAAAAAAAGAACACTGATAATTTGTAATACTTGAAAAGTTGTACCATAATACTAGAAGAAATAACCAAAAAATAAATTATTCGTGTTGCATGAAACGTGCTCAATAGTAATATTGAAAAATAAAAAAAAATCGCGCATAAAAATTATAATATTGGGGAAAAAACTGACCCGATTTAAAGAAAAAAAAAGGAAAAACATATCCTAAATGATATAATTTACATATATTTGGTGTTATAACGTAAGCTATGATTTACAGAAAATTTATTCATAATTAACGCACCTTCTGTGTCTACGGTGCTTGAGTAAGTAACACTACATCGCTTTACTAAAGGTTCACTGGCCACATTTTGCAACGAGTTTCGTGACTCGCTATCTACCAATTACAAAATGAATAAAAATAACGCCAAGCCGCGGCAGAGTAAAATCAATAAGCGATCATAGTTGCTCACAAAAAAAAAAAAAGAATTTCGACATCTCGAATTCAATTTATGCTTTTCGCAATGACTAACTTGGAAATGTGTGTGGCGCAGTGGCGTATCCAGGAATTGATTTTGGGGGGTGCACATCCAACATCGACACTGTGATGAGAAAGGAAAAAAATCAAGAGATATGGTGAAACTTTAAAAACGCAGTAATTTCGATTTAATGTTTTCTATTAAACGTAGCTCAAAGTTTTTTTTTTTTTCACAAAAATGAATATCATGCAAGAACAATAAGGCCCGGGTACATCGCTTATTTTCCTCTTACATTTCCACAATTACAGAATAACAATTAGTTTTGCTTCTTATTGTCGAAAACAGAAAATAATATGACAATATTTCAGTGTCCATAACGTATTTTTCATTGAAAAAAACCTGAAGCATACTTACATGAAGGTTACATGTTTTTTCAAAATTCGGTGCCACCATTTTTTATAGTCTTACAAAATCTTGGGGGGTGCATTGGTCCCTTGGCACCCCCCCTGGATAAGCCACTGGTGTGGCGTACACTCGAGAGCACATAGCCCAACTTTGCCCCATATCATTAAAGTTCTATTGTCTCAGTGCTAAAGTTCTGGGTTATCACTACGAAGGTCCCTTTCTCAAATCTTACCCCACCTCTTCGCGAAATGCCTTCGGTGTGTCAAACCCCGTCAGGGACACATCCGTACACCACATATTGGTGACCAGGCAACTCAACAGATGGCACCCTCTACCACCAGTACCGCGCCACCATGTCTTGCAAGGGGGAGGAGCAAGGACTGGTGGACGTGCCACGGTCCCAGACTGCCAATCTGAAAAAGGAACCGTCCAGCAACTGAGGTTCAAAAAGATAACTTATAGCAATTTCTCATTGCTCAAAAAAAAAAAAAAAAAAAAAAAAAAAAAAAACTTTTTTTTTAACATCAAATGAAGAGCGTATTCAAACACGTTTCGATGTTGGTAGATTTTTTTAAATTCTTTTGTATTAAAATAATTTTAATAGGTATAGAGTCTAAACTTAAAGACATTAATTTTAAAGCAATAAATATTCTTTAAAGGATATATTATAATTGAATGGGAAACTACTATTTACATATTTTCTAAAGATCATGTTAGGGAAAATGTTCTGGTAACCTGTGCAGTATAGAAAAAAAAAAAACTTGTCGTTACTTTTTTTTCCGAAACGGAAGTGGCGACCGGGTGGTGAATGATACTAATATTGTAAGTCGCCCCCCTTTTTTTTTCTTTAGTTTCCTACCGGCAAGTAACTACTCCAATAGATTTTTTAACTGTATCCATTGATTCTTTGATGTGGAAGTATGTTAAAAAACTTCATAAGAAACACAAAGCAATGACTGTATGATTTCAAAGATTAATAGTCGTTGTACTCTGGGAAAGCGCTTGCTATTATTATTCAATGAGAAGCAATATTCACTCCACTCTATTCTACTTTCCCTTCTACTGAGCCATCACGTTTTGCGTGAAAGATCCATTATCTGTGAAACTTATGCTTGGAGCGTTTTCTCATTGGTTGAAGTTCTGCCAACTGCTTGCCAACATGGGCGATGGCGGGGGGTGAATTGTAGTACCCCTCTAGCTTTTGAAAAAAAAAAAATGGATTTTTTAGAAAAAAAGAAAGTGATTGTTTTTTTTTTTTTTTTTTTTTTTTTGTTAATTTCTCAAGTAAAACATTTTTTTTGCTCATTTCCAAAAGTGAATGGAATTTATCCGCGGGCCGGGTGCGAAAAATCAAAAATCGTTAATGTCGCCAAGCGAAGTGAATGACAAATCTGTCAACGGAACAAAAGTAACAAATATGGTAACAACGGTAAATAAATATGGTTGTAAGAAATGTGGCGGAATTTTACATTATTAATACGCCCGGCTAACGGATAAGTATCAAGAAAATCCTTTTATTTGTTAATTTTGAGTATTATTTTTTTTTTCAAAAATTTTCATTATTTTTTTTTTGGGGAGGGGGTGCATCCCCCTGTGCGTGTGATTCTGCCAGCACCCATGCTTGCCAACCAGGGCTGCGGAGTCGGAGTCGAAGAGTCTGAGTGATTTTGGACCAAAGGAGTAGGAGTCGCTGAAAAACATGTCGATCCGACCACCTCCGATTTGAATAAAATTTTATGAAGGTGAAAACATATCTTTGAAACTAACAGATACCAATTTTCAGCGTCCAGTATCCAAATCCTAAGCATTTAAGATCATTAAGAGCAAGAATCTGAGAAACTGTCACGCCTAGCATTATGAGGTGATTCATGAACTCTCAGATTTTCTCCCAAAAATTATCAAATGTTTATTATCTTATTGAAAGATCAAATCCAGAATGTTTTGTTCTAAAGTTGAGTTGTATAGTTTTTATGGACCCCTAAAGGTGAAGGTGCGGCATCAAAAATTAAGCGGATTTTCAAGACATGGAAATTGCTGTGAGCTAAAACTCTTATCAGGAACTGTTGAACTCCAATTTTCTTTTTGTATATTGAATATAGAAGGTTCAAACTTTACAAAAGGAATGTTAAATTTGAGGTAAGTTGTTGCCGTAAGGTCAGTGAAGGCCCTCAAAACAGGGCATTTTTGACGTTTTTTAGCGTTTTTGAGGTCCAAAAACAGCTTGTACATTTCAGTTGCCACGGCAAAAGTAGTGTCGTTTGAAAGACCAGTGTAAGCACTTTAAAATAATGTATAAATAACCGAGGAAAGTTCAACTTGCTTTTAGTTACGTAAGGCCGAAATATGAAAAATGTCATATTTTACCGATATTCAAACGGTCATAACTTCCTCTGCCAACAACATATTGAAATATTTTTTCTGCCAATGTCATACTCGATTCTTCGTCTCAACAGAGCAGGTGAGTCCTTTGAGGCGAAATGCTTAAAAGTTTTTTACAAAAAATGCAAATAAAAAATACATTTTTTGTCAAAAATTTTTTAACATTTCGCCTTAAAGGACTCAACTGTTCTGTTAAGATAAAGAATAGAGTATGACATTGGCAAAAAAAATATTTCAATACGTTGTTGGCAGAGAAAGTTATGACCGTTTGAATATCTGTAAAATATGACATTTTTCATATTTCGGCCTTACGCAACTAAAAGCACGCTGAACTTTCCTCGGTTATTTATACATCATTTTAAAGTGCTTACACTGGTCTTTCAAACGACACTACTTTTGCCGTGGCAAATGAAAGTTACAAGCTGTTTTTAGACCTCAAAAATGCTGAAAAACGGCAAAAATGCCTTGTTTTGAGGGCCTTCACTGATCTTACGGCAACAACTTACCTCAAATTCAACATTCATTTTGTTAAGTTTGAAGCTTCTATATTCCATATACAAAAAGAAAATTGGAGATCAACAGTTCCTGGTAAGAGTATTGGCTCACAGCAACTTCCATGTCTTGAAAATCCGCTTAATTTTTGATGCCGCACCTTCAACTTTGGGGATCCATAAAAACTAAACAACTCAACTTTAGAACAAAGCATTCTGGATTTGGTCTTTCAATAAGATATACATTTGGTATTTTTTTGGAAAAAATCTGAGAGGTCATGAATCACAGGCGTGACACTGTCTCAGATTATTGCTCTTAAAAAGGGCTTCAAAATGGCGGGTCTGCTTTGTGAAACGAATTGCTATGTTTGGGCTTATGCAAGTGAATAAAAAATACTTGCAGCAAAAAGGTAATGTGTTAAAATAAAGTCCGGCCATTTAACAACAAAAGGATTAGTTTTGTACGGAGCCAAATGACAAGAGCGGCACTTGTTTTTTGCTCTAGAGAAAATTGACTTTTTGGGAGGTCACAGTAACCTCCGAGAATTGAGGTAAATGTGGTGAAATTACCTGCAAGAATTGAGAAAATTGAACTTTTTGAGTGGTCACAATGACCTCTCATGACCTCCAACTGGGATACCCCAGCTTGCTACCCCCCCCCCTAAAATGAGTCCTGGCTACGACCATGAATAAAAATGAAACTCTTAAAAATGGACTTAATATTTCAATCTTTGTTTAGGGTTTTTCCCTCTTCACATTTGGGTTTAAAAAAATAAATAATAATTAAAAAAAAAAGCAGAAGTCGGAGTCGGAAGTTTTCCGAATAGATTTTTTAACTGTATCCACATGTGGAAGTGTGTTCAAGAACTTCAAAATAAACCCTGCGCAACGAATACGAAAGATTAGTATTCTTTCCTTCTGAAAATAACGTGCTATTGTTCAATGAGAAGTAAGCTTCACTCCCCACGAATTCTCCCCTTCGCTGAGCCGTCATGCTTTGCTTGAAAGATCAATCATCTGTAAAATTATGCTTCTATTCCTTCTCTTATTGGTTGAAATTCTGCCACCAGCAAACGAAAGCAGGAAAGAAGCCACAATACATAGGCGGTGTTCAATTTAAAAGCTTTCAAAATAGACAGCTTAAGAGCAGGATGCGGGGAGCAGTAAACCAATAGCAAGAGCCCGAGAACCATTTGTTGTCTTCAAGGTGTTAGCAATCTGACGTACCTCATCTGATAGCGTTCTTATTTGTTAGCTGTTCCCTTAATAGCCTAGAGGGTGAAAGGAGATGGTAAGCGGGTTGAATACACCTCTCCTTTTCACTCTTCTTGCGAAGGCAAATCAAGAAACAGGAGCGCCCAATTGGAAGTCATGGGAGGTCACTGTGACCTCCCAATAATTTCCGTATTCCTCACATTTTGCTGACGATTCTCAATTTGAAGACAATGTTGCAGCATTGAGATTGTTTATTCTTTTTAGTTTCTAGAATTGTTTTTTTTTTAATATGCATAATGTTTTTTTCTCACTAAATGTTACGCATCTACGACATGTGTGCATGCTTGTATTTTACCATTTGGTAAATTTGGAACTTCATTCGGGTAATTGATACTCAAAAATTTTAGTTCGTGTTCTTACGAAGGCAAATAAAGAAAAAAAAAATCATTGGGATAGAGAAAAAGGTTTTGAACATCTGTTGACATAATATCATTATTTTATGAGCTGCGCAACTGTTTCTTTTCTTTTCTTTTTGTGAAGAATATTTTCTGAACTTCTTTAGAAGAAGCGAAGCAAGTTCCCTAAAAGCGTTGCAATAATTTCTCGTGAAGTGTTTTATTCTACACTAATGTGAAACGAAACTTTCAGTGCTCATAACAGTAGAGCACTCTGTTTCTACAAAATAAAGAACCCTCCAAAATTTGCTTGAATCATTTTAGCGAGAAAATTTCTTATATTACGGTAATCATCATTGAAGTATAAAAAGGAACTATAGCCTTAAAAAAAAAATTCAGACGAAAAAAAAAATAAATAAATAAAGAACCTCTTAAATCTTTTCCCCCGGCAAAAACAAACGCCGCCTATTTATTTGAAAAATAGAAATGAAGTAAATAAACCGCTTCTGCAAATGAATGCTAAAGCTATACTTATTTTAGTTCTTGGAAAAGACATTCGCTTTGTGGAAAAAGTAATCAAACTAAATTTGAAAATAATAATAGTGCTGGTCGCGTGAGAAAGTAAAGCTAAACAAAAAAAAGGCCATCAATGTCTTCTGAAAAACAAGCGCTGGAGTTTTTGGATAATGAAGTAAAATAAAAAAGTTGAACGAAGGGTAGAAATTTATTTTTGGTTTGGAATGGCGCATTTGATTAGAAACCACGAATGCGCCGCACCGGAACGGAAATGGCAACCTTATTCAGACGAGTGGCCATTCGTGAACAGTTATCGCTCGCCACATTGGCGCCTCATTGATGCGTCTTGAGAAAAAGAAAATGGAAAACTTTTAGATTGGAGCAACCCTTAAAATGTGCCCTTGTTCGTACATTTTAGTTGAATCGCGAACTGCGCTAAATTCTATCGCGTTGAAAAATCGAAACGTGTTTGATGTAAATTTGATGTAATGCTTTACACAACACAAAAAAGATCTCTAGTGCGGTGGACGCCGGTTGATTGAAACTGGGATTCCATAAACTTTTCTAGTAACTACACAGCTCCTTCTTCAGTAGCGTTACTGGAAGCAGCTGTATCGTTACTACCAGGGCCGGATTTAGACTTAACAGGGCCCTAAGCAATTTCTGTCATGGGCCCCCTAAAAAAATAATGAAAGCCACCTTCATTTTTTGTTTCATTTATCACCCCCCCCCCACACACACACACTATAATTGTCTTCTTTAACTGCCGCATGCTTTTTTTTTCATCTTTTTTTTTTTTCTTCTGATGCCTGGCTTGTCCTTTTAGTTTTTAACTAGTTTTGAAGTATCGAGGAGATCAGGAGAGTGATACAGGGATCCTCCTGTAAGGGGATTATAGGGCAATAGGGTATCCTGAATTTTAGGGAATCAGGAGGTTTCTCCCCGCGAAAAGTTTTGGAAATCGTTTATGAAATTCTGCCGGAATTTTGAGGGCTAATTGGTGCAACAAAAATATCAACAGGCAAAAAACAGGTAAACAAAACCTTTTTAGGGTTTTACACTCTAATGCGAATTCAAATCAATCAAAATGAAAATTGCATTTGATTCGGCGAATCCCTAGAATTAATCAACAGCGAGGAAGAGCTGGAACCGAAAATATGGTCGTCATTTATTCACAATTTCTTTCGATGTAGAAATAGAATCTCCAAAATGAGGGGGCTGAACCCTGTCCACGGATGGTTTATTTAACTCTTGTTCTCATTCGTGATCTTTAAGTCTTTGTTTCAAGTTTATGTCATCTACGTTGGTTATAGTAGAAGGAATTTCGTTGAAAGTATGTACAGAATAAGGAAGAACGAAGCAACTTTATGCCAATGTTTATAAGTATCGATGTGATGTACAGTGTACAATGTGTAACTGCCATCCTATTGCGTGGTTGTAAGGATAGAGCTGATACATTGTACAAAACCTGAGCGTATGCACATAAAGTAATGAGCTGTAGTATTAATTATATTCGAATGCTTGCTAAAATAGCAGAAAACAAACCAAAACAAAAAAAAAAGTTTTTAATCGCATTTATTGATTTTTTCTTTTTTCAAATCTAATTTTAACCCTTCACTTCACAAGATGCTCGGATTATCTGAAGTTTTGGATCTCTTAGGCTCGGATTTCTGAGGTTTTTCTGCAGTTTGTTTTTCATAATTCCTCGAGCCCCCAGACGAACATAATGCTGAAATTAAGTGTAAAATGATCAATGGTAAAAAATGCATGAATTGTTTTAAAACAATAGAGATTTAGAAAATAAGTATTTAGAAACTAACATTGTGGCCAGTCGCTCAGCTCATAGTTTATTATACACTTGATAAGAAATAATAACTTTTCAAAGAGACTTTTTTCAAGAACAGTTAAACCCAGAACAATTAAAACTGTTTAAAGAACTTCATTTGCACTTTAATACTTGGTTGTACATCGTTACAAGAGTGTTACAGTTTTGTAACGAACATATCTTAGTTAAAATAAAAAGAAACTAGATTTCTCTTTACCACATGATTTTTACATTATAAACAGTGCAGAAAACGAAGAATAGAATTAGTGCACTACTTTTATGTAGTAAATGTAAGATGATAGTAAAATATAACTTCCAAGCCACTGAATTTGGATTGAATAAACAGCCAGAAATAAAACATATGGGTCAGAAAAATCTCCAAGCAGTGGTGGCTTTACAATGTTGTAGTTGCGAGGGGGCCTTTATGTCACATGAAATATAGACCGCCAATGATAATACAATTAGCTCCTGAAAAATAGTACAAGTAATTCGGCTCACCTCTAAGGGGCTCCAAAAATGCACTGTGGCACTCTCCCAAAATCATAAATTTAATTGAACTCAAGCAATGTGGTTTACAGAAACGTGGGATCCATGATTTTGTATTTTTAATGCAAGATATAGCAAGGACATTTTAGCATCCCAGGATCCCTTGCATTTGTTAGAGATTTTAAAATACAAGATTCATAACTACATTATTTCAAATTTTAAAGCCTTTTTAGAAGCACTATAGGGGGGAAAAAATCATGTATTTTTCACTTTTTAGGAAAGAATAACGAATTTTTTGGGAGTTGTTGGCCCCCAATAAAGCGGAGCCCTAAGCTGCAGCTTGTTCAGCTTGTACATAAATCCATCAGCCCTGGTTACAAAGTTACTTAAGAAAAAGCTATATGGATATACCACACGGTAGAAAAAAAAAATACAGTACTACTAAACAATCTCTAGGAAACTGGGATTTTATAAACTCTTAAATGTGATAATACAGCTTATTTTTAATTAGAATTGATTGCAATACTAAAGAAGCTATTCCGTTGCTCGAAAACTTTATGGAAGTCCAATTTTCTAATAGTACAGTAGTTTTTTTAGCGTTTTTTTAGCGTCTTTGAACGTTTATGGAAGCCCAGTTTACTAGAGATTTTTTGTTGTACTGTGAAACTCTTTTTAACGGTGTAATTAGCAATTTTTTATTTTTTATTTTCTTAGTCGGTAGTACTTTATTGTACATACAAGGTGCGTCGATAAAATTCCAGGAATAACGCTAATACAACGGACTAGATAATAAACATACGTTTAACAGTTCTCAAAATAGTAACCTCCGGAATTCACACACTTTTATACACGTCGTGACAAATTCTGGAAACACGCTTCGTAGTCCTCTAAAGATATGCTTCGAAGTTCGGCGGTTCCGTTTTTCTTCTTATGATCTGCGTCCAGAAATCGACGCCCTTTCAGAGCAGTCTTAAGTTTTGACTCGTGTCTATTAAATTCCCGGACTGTACGAGTAGTCAGGGCCGACGAGAGGCCATGTCATCCTAATCAAAAACTGGGTGCCCGGCTCGGAATCGCGGTAGTGTAAATTTTATGGGGGGTGATTTAAACTGACAAGGGGGGGGGGGGCTGTCTTGGTTATCGGCGTCCCTGTGTGTAGTTAATGAATGAAGATGTATCGGAGCAAGAGTTGCTGAAAGGGCATCGAATTTAAGACAGAGGACATAAAAAAAAAGTAACCACTCAACTTCGAAGCACACCTTAATTGAACTACAAATCGCCTTTCTAGAATTTGTACCGCTGTGCACAAAAGTGTGTGAACGCCGGAGGTGATTATTCTAAGGACTGTTAAACGCACTTTTGTTTTTATAACTCATTCCGTTGTATTAGCCCCAATCCTGGTTTTGCTTGTCAAATACAGTCGACGTTCGATATAATGACCATCTCCGTCCGCAGAAAAAGGCCTTTATAACGAGTGGCCGCGGAAAGAGGAAGAACACAGAGAATATTGGGATAAACTTGGGCGTTTTCATAATGGTCGTTATATTATGGTCTTTATAACGAGTGGTCGTTGTAACGAGTGTCGACTGTAATAGGCGGTGCTCTCAGTTGAGGAAGAATGCATAGTCGGGACGGGGGAGATACTGTCCCTCTTTTGCACTTATTTCATCACCAAACAAGTTGCATTATTTTGAATAATAATGTGGCATTCATAACATCTAATGTGCCTCATTTTCTCTTATATTGGATAGGACGAGTGTTACAGTTACAAGAGTTATTTCACTCCTAGAATGCTCTAATTATGTTTAAAAAGTATTTAAAAGGTCGCACATTACTTTTATATGCTCTGAACGAGGAAAACATATCTACAATGAATTTTACATCGCGAAAATTTATTTGTCACGGTTGTGAACGAATAAACCACAATGGGCGAAGGTTAACTGGATAAGCTGAATGTAAAATACACAAAAAGCAACAAAAACCACTCCCACCTATTAAATGCATTTTCTCAAACGTGGGAGTGCGGTTGCTCGCTGTTATTCTAATTTCACATTAGCTAGCAGTTTTTTTCGGCTCTCTTCGCTCTATAAGAGGATTTTTGCCTCCAACTGGTTTACTTTCATATTCTATGCTGATGAGGGCATAGTAAGCCCGGAACTGTAGTCCATGGATCGAAATGAACAAGTTGGCGGTATATTACATGCCTCAGCGCTTGCTTAGAGGCGGTTACTCACTGCTTTACAAAACAAATAGTTTAAAAAGTGCGCAAAACTGAATGAAGTATCAAAAAATTAACTTCACATGTGATATTCACACGACACTGTTATGAATAATTAAATTACTGGACTTTTAAATTGAAATGCGAAATATATGAGTACAGTGGAACCTTGGTATCTCGACAACCCTCTCGGGACCACGAAAATATGTCGAGTTAAGCGGTATCAACTTACGGAGGTTCTGTCATTTCACTATTGCAGTGTTTTCTGTATCGTTTATTCACTAGTGCTTATGATCGACGTTATAAATATTAATATCAGTGTATGATTCTTCCTTTCTTTTTGCTTATAAATAATAATTTGCAATAAAATAACAAATAGAGAAGTTTAGAGTTTCTTCTTTGCAAGGGCGGATCCGGAAAATTTTCAAGGGAGGTGCGATTAATTTTTGTTGCTTACAATTTAATATGCATACTGGTGTGCAAATATTGTTGACAAAGGATTTGGACTTCAATTCTGAAACATTTCTGGTGAGAGCCGCGAGTGGGTCTGGTGAGAGATATTCCGACTCCAATGCTGTGGCCAGCTGTGCTAGATTACGCGGATGAGAATCCATGGAGCGAATAATCCGATCGAGATGGTCCTATTCTCGATTCTGTTTGAATCAGGAGCGTTTGTTGGCCAGGGAAGAAGGGTAAACTCATTCTAGTGCTCTTCGAACCACGCACGTACACTGGCAGCTCTATGGCACTTCGCATTGTCCTGCTGGTAGAGGCCATTATTCTGAGGAAAAACATTGCACATATAGGGGTGGACATGGTCCGCAAAGACAGATGCGAACTTTTAGAAATTTATCGTGCCTTCTACCTTCTACAATGATGAGTGAGCCCAGAGAATGCCAGGAAAACATTCCACAGCCCATAATGCTCCCGTCTCCAGCTTGGACCGTTCCAGCAATGGTTGAGCGTGTTTGGTTTCAGAGGTTTCACGCCTTATACGCCAACGTCCATCTGGCCGATGGAGCATAAAACGTGATTCATCAGTTAATGCTACCTGTTATCCCTCAATGAACGTCCAGCTGCGGTACTAGCGTGCAAATTCCTGGGTTCGTCGTCGATGGACAGTAGTCAGCATAGCTGTATGAACCAGTCTTGTGCTTCGGGAGCCCAGACGCAGCAACGTTCACTAAATAGTAGTTTGGTAGATTATGTTGGTAGCCCCTTGGTTCATCTGGGGGATCAGTTGCTCAACGGTAGCCCGTCTATCAACCCGAACGCATCTCCGCAGCCGTCGTTCGCCTCTGTCATCTATGGTTCCTGGTGCACCACATTTTCCACGTCGCTAATTTTTGACAGTCCCATTTTGCCATGCACGGTACACTTTTACCACGATGGCAAACGAAACGTCGGATAAATCTCCCCGTTTTTGCATTACGCCAATGCTAGAAATGGTTTCCAAAGCCCTCACACACCCTTTGGACACCCCCAACTGCATTGTGCTATCAAGTGCTTTTTGTGATTGGTAATTTGACGTCGACGTCGAAAGTACGTGGTGGTCACATTAATGTGACTGGACTGTGTGATTTAAAAATAAATTTACATTAAATTTGCTCCTTAATTAGCATAAGCGTTCTCAAACCCTTATTTTTTTTACTTGAATTTTCATGTCTAGTTAATTTTATTAACAATAATATGAAAAATAGCTCAAAGAAATGGGATGAAATTTTTAAATTTTTAAAAGTTAGGAAAATGGAGGAAAAATAATGCCTCTCCCCCCCCCCCCCCCCAGAAATAATTCAGTCACTAGTATTTCTAAAATCGAGATTGTAACAGAAAAAAAAAGTGATGGAAAAATTGATAATTTAAAAAATGATCGTTAATCGGCCGATTATAAACAGCCGATAAATCGGTCATCGACAAATTTGCTTATCGGGCATCGCTGCTATGGACCCCTATCTCCGACCAGACTAGAATGACATGGCCTCTAGACGGCCCTGTATTGCGTACAAACAACTGCTCAATAAATCAGAAGCGAACAAGTTATAAAACAACCCAACAGTCTTTTTCTTGTCCAATTATGATGAGATATTTTTATTATAAGAGTTTGAAGTTTAACATCTTTACTCTTTGTTTAAATCTAGTTAACTAAGTACACATACCGCCATCTGTTAATGGTACTCGTAATTATTTGTAAAATAAGCTCTTACTATTATGGCAAAATTCGATCTTCGTTTGCAGAAAAAAAAAGTGCAAGTTTGAAGGGGGGGGGGACAATCTTATTAAGAACATTCACATGAAGGTAAATACAAAAATTCGCGTTGTTACGAGATATGGCATAACGACTTGACGCGGCGATAAACGTCTTCTCAAATCAAGAACGAGAAATCTTTTTCTCTCTCCCTACGGAGCGGGGAGAAAAGAGCAACTTTATCCCAAAGGGCAAAAGCGAAAGAGACAAAAATTGAGTCTGTGACGCGCAACAAAGCAACCAATCGCGTTAACGCGTTAACCGCAACAAGAACAGAAGACGGAAAGGAGCAAAGAGCTCGGTTCTGGCTGTCACGTCACTATTGATAAGTGTGTCGTGAGGGCGTGCAGCTCCTGAAGTAGCGCTCTTAACCATTGTGCTTTTGCCATTGATAATAGTAACGGATTTTCAACACGGCTTCAAAGGTAAGCTAGCAATTTTCAGAAAGATAATTTTTCTTCGGTTTCTTATTTTTTCTTGAATTGTTGAAACCGCTTATAATAATAAACAAAGCAGAAAAACTTAAGATATTGTGTGTTAGAGAGCCTTACAATGGTGTCTCTGATCCCGAAATTAACCCCTATTTCTGTAATGCTAAGTTAGTTTATTAGTTTTTCTTGCTTTAGAAGCTCTCGTTTTCTCTAAAATTTAAAACTTCTTTATAGTTTCCACATTTTCCTACTGATTAACAGGATTTTAAAAAAATGAAAGTACAAAGACATGGTTATTAATTTTCATAATTTTTTTAAGTTGCAACATGTTTTTAAAATTATTAGTTATATTCATTTCCCCCTAATAAATTAACATATCTTTTTAATGAACTTATTTTTATTATTTTCTTATTTTCCCACTTCTGAAAACTTTCCGCTTGAGATGTTTTTCATTCTAATGCCCAGGAGAAATTATGAAGTTAGTTTCTTTTTATGTTAATCTGACTATTGTTTTATTGCATTTATGATCACCCTCATATACTAAATGTTGTCGATTCAACTCTAATGTATAATTTAAAGATTTAAGTTCTTAAGTAATCGTTCTTATTTTCGTTGAGTCTAACGTCAATTAAGGCTATCGATATCTGTATTATCGATAGCGTAAAAATGTTTGTACTTTTAAACCCACAACAGTGTTGTTCTCGATTGTTATTGATTTTTTAAAACTATGTGCAATGTGCAGTATGTCTGTCTGTGTATGGGTGTAAATCTCGCGTACGTGCGGTATCCCCCCCCCCTTTTATTTATTATTTATTTATTTACTTATTTTTTGATGCAATCTGGAGTTATGTTTTTTTGTTTAATAAATAACTATTTTTCCTCTTTTCTTGATTTAGATATATACTTGATTTGAATATATACTTCGAAAACGCTCTGAAGTGCGTATTCTTTGCAAGAACTAGTAAATCCTGAAAGCATTTTTGATGTCCTCTACTTAGCTGTTTTAATAGCTTTTTCCGACGGACATAAGAGGGGATTTTAAAACACAGGTTCTAAGGTAAGCCAACAATTTCCGGAAATATAGAATTTTTCTTCAATAACTAATTTTCGATAAGCCTCATTAAATTAAGGTCGATTTTTTATAAATCTACTATTATTAGAATTATTATCTTATTTTCTTATTTCTTAAACTTTTCCACTTAAGACGTTTTTTATTCTAATCCCCAGGAAAACTTCTATATTGGTTTCTACTTAGGGATGCACCGATTAATCAGCAGTACCGATTAATCGGCCATAATTGGCAACTTGCCGATTAATCTTTTTTTTTTTTTTTTGAACATTAATTTTTAAAGCAAACCTTCACCAAGAAACTCTGATGAATTGTTTTATCAACAGTAAATAAATGTAATTTGCTACAATCCTTATTCTAACATGCTGTATGAAAGTGTACAGAGTCAAAACAAAACAAACAGTTCATACAATGCGTAAAACTGAATGGAACATTAAAAGATAACCCTCTGTTCATTCCTGAACTTATAAATTGGATTGCGAAAACATGAATATTTCATTTAATTCATATTCAGTCCAATTTTGCTGATCAATCGGCCCAAAAAAGGTTTTAAATAAAATTTATTTCTATCCTGCTTGAAAAAGAAACTGGGATGGATAAATTTATAAACAAGAAATAAATAATTTTGTGCAAACACAAGTATAACATGCAGTACGAAAGTTTAGTGAGTTAAATCAAAACAAATAATTCAAAGAATGAAATTAAAAAAAAATCATCGCAGTTGATATTAATGATTTAATAATTTAATTTTCCTTTTTTGAATAAATATACACATATAGACAATGTTATAACATTTTCCATGTGTCGATTGTTTTCTCCTTAGCAATGTTTTTAAATAACCCCTAAGCACTCCTAAATTAAAGTGTTCAACACCACCTCCCCCTCCTTTTTTTTTTTTAATTTTTCATTTCTAGTTTGCTAATAATTTTTTAACAATATGAAAATTGATTCAAAGAAATCTGATAAAATTAAAAAAAAAAAACTGTCAGAATTTAAAAAGTGAATATATTTCTAAAATCGGAATTGTAAAAGAAAGGGAAAAAACAGTGATGGCTAAATTGTAAAAAAATAATAATTTTGATCAGTAATCGGCCGATTATCAAAAGCCGATTAATCGATAATCGGGCAATTTGCTTATCGGTGCATCCCTAGTTTCTACGAGTATGTACGTTGGTACACTGCAAAAAATAAACTGTTGTTTTTACAGTATAATGCTGGCAACAGAGGTTCCTATTTAAAACTGAACTGACAAGAACCTCTGCCTGTATTATGCTGTAAAAACAGCTTTTTTTTTTGCAATGAATGGGTATTGTTTTATTGCAGTTATGGTCATCCTTATTCTCTTAATGCTGTCAATCAAACTTAATGTACATTTTCAATATTAAAATCCCTGTTATAGTACTTATTTTCGTTGGTTTTAAAGTCCGTTAGGGTTATTGATTTCTTCTTTTTCGATGACTCAATAATGTTTGGAATCTTATGAGTTCACAGCAGCGTGATGTGTTTTTATTATTGTTCTAGATTGTTATGGAACTTTTAGAATTATGTGCTATATGTAGTTTTTATACATGGGTTTTAATCTCTAGCATATGCAGTATCACCCCCCCCCTTTTTTTATTTATTATTTATTTATTTACTAGATGATGTGCCCGGCTTCGCACGGGTTTAAATGCAACATGCCAAATCCAAGAAAATAAATATATGACTTTCAACTAAGCCCAGTAGAGTCATATCTCTCAAATGTTTTGTGACCATGCGGTAGATTAACTGGTTGTGAAGGAGAATAAAAAATCACTTTCTATTTTCTAACTGTTGCCAAAATCAATTCTTTTTATTTTACCCTCTATAGATTATTGGCATAGATGAATATAAAAATCCTAAGAAAGCAATGAATTTCATATTTACTCCAGAGAAGCCTTGATTCAAAATTTTCATTATGATTACTACTAATATTGTTGTTGCAAGGCAACAAATTTTTGTATGGGTTGAAAATTTAATCATTTAATGGGGAAATTACATGAAACTTACTGTTTTCCATAATAGCTTTTTTAAACTAAGTTTTTTAGAAATAAATTATAGCCTATCCTGATTCCTGTTAATGTAATTATCTATAGTGAAAAAATGATTAAAATCGGTTCAGTAATTTTGAAGATTAGCCCGGACATACATACAAAAGTAGCCATTTATGTATATAGACTTTTTTGGTTGCAGTCTGGAAATTATTTTTTTTTTAAATAAGTCTTCGTTTTTCCTTTTCTTTCTTGATTTAGTGTCTTGAATAAATACTTTGAAAATGCTTAGTTACGACTGCATTCTTCGTGTTTGTGTTCATGAAAAAGATATAAGTACTACGAGCAATTTTTGATGTGTTCTGATTTGATGTTGTTTGGAAAACAATGATAGGATTGCGTGCAGCAATCCTATGACAATGTCTACGTCTCTATTGTTAAGCAATCAAGATTGCTTTTTGATTTCACTTTGCCATGGCTTTATTTTTTTGAAGGGTGGATAGCTAAGTTCATGATCCATTACTGCTGCATGAAAAAACGTTTCTTAAATTTTATATCTATGGTAATAAATATAATCGTCTGCTTTTTTCCTATGGTAAAACTATAGTATTTATTTTCGTTATGATCCCCTTTCTATTGGCAATTTCTTTCGGATTCGACTTGTACTTGTCATTTTCGTGTATGCAGAATAGTATTTAAGTTTAAATGCTTAGATAGAGAATTCTGTAAATGTAATTTATTGTCCCAAATTCATAACTTAGAAAAGTGATTTCGACTTTTTTATTATTATTCATTTATAACCTTCTAAAGAAAAAAACAGGTATTTGACAGTGCTAAATTGAGTTTATTTACGTGGATTCTTAATATATCTTCAAAAATGTATTACCATTCGCTGCCCCAAAGCGGAATGCTCCACCTAGACAGGAAAAAAATATTGTACATAAATATTTAAAATATTTTTTTGCAATGCTTCAGGTTTCCTAATTTGAAATAAAGTTTCTTTTGCTAGATTTTTTTTAAATATATTTATTGCACAGTTAAAGCTTGATCCCAGCATTTTACCTCACTACTATCTAGCAGTGTTTACAAGGTTTTTTAACCACTAGGTGCAACTGACAGCTCAAATAACTTTCAGTCTTAGTTGCGGTCTTCATAACTTTGTTAAAGAAATATGAACACTTAGTGCACAGAAACTTCAAAGTTTCGTGATGAGGCGTATTTAAAGTCAAGGTGAATAGAAAAAATGCCCATTGTGCTACCTGGGATCCTACGTTAAGTGCTTTTTTCAAAATGCGTAAAATTTTAATGAAGGTTGTCATATTTTATATCTTGTCACGTGAAATACGTTAAACTGTCATTACCATATAGCGCAAAAGGGACGAACATGTGGATGGTAAAGACATACAGAGGATAAAATGCTACTAAGTATTTTCGATACTTCTAGTGTGATATTTTAGATACCTGAGTTTTTGAAAGATAATTTTTTAAAACTATAGCTGTTTTATTCCAAGAGTTTAGAAAAATTAGTTAAGTATTTTTAAAAATTTTGGTACTATATATATTTTAGATAATAAGTTGAATGAAGATTTATTAATCAATTCATTCATGAATCAAAATCAAGGAAAATTAAGAAAAAAATTGCATTCATAAAATGTTTCAATTTTTTTGAACTTAACTTTCGATACCTCTAAAATGGATAAAGGTGTTTTGTGAATTTTTTTCAGTTCATATGCATTATTTTAGATCCGAAAATATTCAGTTTTTCAGCTTTTCCCTAAGACTCATTTTAAAATTTTTCAGAAACACAATATATGTACCTTTGTTAAATTTCAAAAGCTCACAAAACAACTTCATATATTTTAAGATAACAAAATTCATCATTATGCAATTTTTTCACAGTTTTCTTAATTTTTTTCATTAATAAATAGATTAATTGAATCATTACATTTTCATAGAAAATTAAAATAAATGTACTAAAATCGATAAAGTATTTAATACTTTTGAAAAATAATCAACTAATTTTCTAATGAGCATCAATTTAACTCATCTAATAAAACATTCTTAATTTAAAAAAAAATACCTTAAAAAACCAGCAGCTGAAATGTGTTAGAAATAATTATGCCATTTTGTCCTCTGTCTATCCTTCCAATCACGTGTTTATAACACTTGGCTGGGTGGTAATGACATATTAGCCTACTTCAGCTCACAGGACAAACATTGGCTCTGAAATTTTGCATAAAGGTTCTCTTAACATAAGCATAAAAGAGCAAAACTGCACAATACTGTTATAAGCAATTCATTATGTTAAGATGGTAATGGCAACCTACTTTGTGTTTTCCTTCCTATATACACTTCGGTCTTAAACACCCCCAATCAGAAAGCATAGGAATGTCGACACGCAAAATTCTTATTTTAGAAACAAAGTTATGATGGTTGCTACTAAAACTCAAAGTTATTAGAGCTGTCACTGTCAGTTGCACCTAGTGGTCGTGAAAACCTGTAGACAGTGTTGGAAGGTAATGCCGCAAAATCCTGGGGACAAGTTTTAACTATGCCACAAACATTTATGTATGCAATCAAGCAAAAAAAGAATTTTGATTTCAAATTAGAATACGTACATGAAGCATTGTAAAGATCTATTTTAGACATACATTTAAGCTTTTTTTTTTGCTGTGAAAGTAGACCATTAAAACACAAATTCTGGTTCGGGACAGTGGGTGATAGTGACATTTTAGTACATATATATTAAGCCTGCACACATTAAGGAAAAAAAAAAAACAATTAACTCTGTAAAATGCCTGTGATTTTGTTGTTTAGACGGTGACAAATAAATTATAACAGAAGAAATTGGATAGACTTAAATAATTGCTATGAAATTCGGACAAGAAAGTGCACCTTTCCTAGAGAGTTACCCATTATACATTTTCACTTTGTCTCCTTTAAAGTAAATAGGTTTTTTTCTTAATTTTAACATGACAGAAGCAAATACACCCACAGCTCGGTCATGACATCCTGAGACTTCACAGTTAGAGGTATCCAATTTTGGTAAGATCAGAGAAGATCTGACGCATGCGTAAATACGTGGAAGGTTTTACCTAAGAAAATCGGACAGTAATCTCTTATTCGTTTATATGCTGCAATAAAAAAGCATCAGAGAAGACCTGACGCATGCGTAAATACGCGAAAGGTTTTACCTAAGAAAATCAGACAGTTATCTCTTATTCGTTTATATGCTGCAATCAAAAAGCATCAGAAGACCTGACGCATGCGTAAATACGCCGAAGGTTTTACCTAAGAAAATCAGACAGTAATCTCTTATTCGTTTATATGCCGCAATAAAAAAGCATCCCTTATACTTATGTGCGTCAGTCGCAAACACCAATTACAATCTGTGCAGCTCAGAATCTAGAAGTCAACTCCTCACGCAATTAGCTTGAATTTTCTTTTATATTTCTTGTTTACTTCTAAGAATGCGCTCCCTTTCTCTTCCCTATTAAATTCAGATTCTAAGAAGACATTCCTCAACTCTGAAAGAGGACGTCATTTTCTTTGCCTTGATAATGACTACCTTTCGCCCTTATTTACAGTAGCTAACTATTGCTGGCTACTGGATATATGAAGGGGCAAGTGGATAAAGGTGATATGTGACATTTGAATTTCGCCGACTTACACAAATTCAAATTAGTGTATGTTCAATTGTGTTGACTCACGTACACCGTTGAAGGGGCAAGTGAATAAAGGCGATATGTGACAATATTTTGAATTTCTAGAAAAAGTTTAAAAAAAAAAAAAATATATATATATATATATTACCTTAACACCTTCATCCATGGTAAAAAGTAAGTAAAACTAAGATTGTTACGTTTTACCTTTATCCACTTGCTTCTTCATATACGGTTAGTGGAATAAGGTTACTTTCTTTGACGCCGATTGCAGACGAAAAAAAACCTTGTTTAGAGAGTCTTTCATTGTTGATTTCATGATAGCTTTTTGAAAAAAAAAAAAAAACTAAGGGAACGCTTTCAAGTTTCTTGTCCAAATCGAAAATTTCATAAACACAAATTAGAGTTGATGTGCTACTATTTATTAAAATATGCATAAAGAATAAATTATATTTAAAAATTAACACATTTCACTTAAATGCGGCAAATAATAATAATTCCTATACTTTTTCCGCACCGTTGATCGGAAAAAGCTCTTTTATAGCAACTTCGATAGGCATCCCATACAGGAGCGCCCCGATAGGAGGTCACTGTGACCTCCCAATAATTTCCGCATTCCGCACATTTTGCTGACGATTCGACAATTTAAAGACAATATTGCAACATTGAGATAATTTGTTCTTTTTATTTTTTAGAATTGTTTTTTTTTTAAATGCCTAATGTTTTTTTCTCACTCAATGCTATGAATGTGCGACACGTGTGCATACTTGCATTTTATCATTCGGTAAAATGAGAAGATTCGGCAAATTGATAATTTTCTCCCTCCCAAAAATTTTAGTTCGGGTTGACCCTGGTCCCACATTCGTGTTTTTTCAACTCTCAAATTCGAAAAGTATATCCTAGATATTTAGTGTATTTTAAGTACTTGCTTTTCTTGGCTCATTTTATAAAAACATTTCCACTTTGAATTCATTTCATTTTAACTAGGTCGTATTTATCTCTGAATGTCGTCATTGTTAAATCTTCGAGATACGGTATTTCGATTTATGTTAATAACTTTTATTTCTTGAAACCAAAACTTGAGAATATATTCAGAAGACTACAAGAAGATTCTGCATAATAGTTTCAATTGTAAGGTATTAAAAAAATATTTTTTCGTTAATGCTAGAAATATTTGAATTATTCAAAAAATACCATTCGAAAGCTAATTCGAAAAAAAATTTTCTATTTCATAAAGCATTTTCTAACAGCCAAAAGATTAGCTAACACCCCTTCCCAGGATAAAAAACAGTTTATCAGTTGCGCAGTTATTAAATGTACAGCACATATGCTACAACACAAAAGGATTGACTTGAACTCTCCCTCTCTCACTCTCAACTTTGTTCACTCCACCTGGGAGTGCACACTCGTACCTTTGGAGTCAAACTCATGTAGCTCATTATTGGTTTAAGTTCTTGCCGAATAATTCTAGTAAGAAACTAATGTGTTTGCATTTAGACATCTTTTTTCCTCCCGGAATGACAATCTTGTATGTCAATAGGAGGCTGGAAACAAAACTGACGCCTCAGAAATTTGAATTTTATTTCGAAAGTGAAAAATATCGAATTAAAAAAAAAAAAAAAGTCATTGGTAGATACTGTTTTCTTAAACGAAGTGTCATTCGAATTAACGCTTTTAGTTATAATTTGCGTTCAGGTGTAAAATTCCGTTATATGGAGAGAAATTCGCTTAACAGTGAGCTCATTATAGAAAGACTTCTGTATTTTATTGAAACTTATAAATTCGTTTTAAGTGCACAGTTGTGAAGTTCAAGTGAAATAAAATTAAATACTTACATCTAGATCAAATTGCAAATCAGGCAATTTTTAGAGGCTTGATGCAACACTTACGAACTTTTCAAGAACAGGTTAAAAAAAAAAAAAAAATCAAAGGGATGAGTTTTACTGATTTCAAAACTCCAGCTAATCTCTAGCAGTTTTGAAAAATATCCTTGGCAGCGTGGGACACGTACATAAGAAAATCACCTTAAAAATTAATAAATAATGTATCAATAACATATCTCTGTGATTTCTGCTTATTTTACCTTAGCTGCTGCTAAATAACCTTAGTTCCTTTGAAATTTAATGGAAAAATGAAGCTAAAACCACCTTTTTTACAGAGATTTATTTTTCTCTTTCGAATCCCCTTCCATCTATTTTTATATTTATGCTTTAATTAGAATGATTTCACCTCCCTCTTTTATAATTATCTGGGGTTCTAATTCCAGCATTTGCATTTTTAATTCCACGTTCAAAGAAAAAAAATCAAGTGTAATGAAATATTGAAATGTTATATTGAGTTACGACACAAAATGCAAAGCAGAAACTTTATTTTAGCCAATTCTTTAAAAATTTGCTGTTCATTAAAAAAATAAATAATCAATTAATAAGTGGAACTTCTACAAGGTCATTATTGCATAGAAATTGAGAACACCTGCCGTTGCCAATACAATCACACAATATGCTTTGAAATAAAATCTTCACAATCAATGCAAAAGGTTTTCTTAAATTCATAGTCACGTCGACAAAAACATGCACGTGTAGAGCAAAACTTAAAGCAATTCAATAGAACAAAACCTTTCGAAATCCTGAGCAAGGTCAAAAAATTTTATACTGTTTGTTTAAACCAATCAAAATATTCCCTACGTGTTTTTCTTATGCACGCGCACAATGATTCAATGGCTAACGTCACAAAAGATTGCGAATGAAATCAAGCTCAGACAATGACAATTAATTTAATAAGTAAAGAAGTACATCAAAACCTGTTGTTGCCGTGAAAAGACTGTTCTTTTGGTCTGAGCATTCATTATCGCCATTGTACTTGAAAGCTTATGATCGACTGGATGGTGTTGCTTATCGACAATTGTTCGTTAGCCCTCTCATAATAGTGACTATCTGCTATCTATTAGGCCAAGATAATAGGTAATATATAAACATAATATATACTTCATATCTGATTTTAATTGCATTTAATATTGTATAAATGTAATGAGTTGTACTTTACTCAAGTGCTTTACGCGCGCTAAGTATCACGTCAACGTGGCAGGCATTGTTGGCTGAATAAGACTAACAGTAGAAATATAATTCTAGACTTACAAGGCGTATGTAAATGGCTTTGTCGTACCTGTGTTTAATTGCATTTAATGTTATACAGTTGTAAAACTTTTTGCTTTATTCGAATGCTTCACTACTTAAGCGTCTTATTAATTCTTAAGCGTCTTCACGCGTCTTATTCTATACCAGCGTTTTTCAATATTTTTTGACTCACAGACCGGCAAGAGGTTTTGAAGGAAAAACATGCTGCCATGTGTTCTTTTATTTTTCTTTCTTTTTCTTTTTGCAAAAAAAAAAAAAAAAAAAAAAATCGAGAACCGTTATATACATGTGCAAAATTTTGAGAACGGCTGAGTGTTTTTTTTTTCTTTTTTACCAAACAATAAAAATAATAAATAGATTAATAAA
>JAXGGA010007029.1:0-65446 GCA_038373865.1 Uloborus plumipes
TAAAAACTGCTGTATTTTAAAGGGCCCTATTTAATGTTTAACTAGCTTTTGCAACAAAAGACCACATAATGTTTTACACTAATAATGTTGCTTTGCTGCATCCTCGTAACAGCTACTAGCGGTATTTTATTCAAAATTTTGCTTTATTTATATTGATTTTTCATTGTATTCTCATCAAAATAGTTAACTGTAGTCATGGGGGGGGGGGGGCACTCTCTTTTTTTATAAGTTTTGGCAAAAGTTTTTTTTTTTTTTTTTGTAATTGCACATGCTGATTAAATTCCTCAGCAAAACAGATGGAAACTTTTTACAAATATTAAATTTTCAGCTGTACTATTTATTTCTTACTTCATTTATCTGATCATGAATACTGTTTTCTTGAAACTTTTCTATTTTGGGGACTACTTTTTTTGCAACTTTTTAAATTTTGGGGCGACTTTTTCACAACTTTTTTGTACGTTTTTGGCTACTTTTGCTACTATTTTAGTGATTTTTTTCTGTGGCAACCCTGCAATATTATACTTGCCATTACTTGATTTTGAGTATGACACTGTATCGCTGGGCTGAGGTAGATTTGAAGCAAATAACGAACACATCATTCCTATTCTTGGTTATTCACGTTCCCGTAATTCCTTCTGAAATTTCAGTGTAAAGATCTGAATTATAAAGTTCTGAAACATAATTGGCTCTATATCTCTTTCCATTTTTTTTTTTTCGTGTATCAACTAAAAGGTTATTAACGTTAAACTTTTATTCGATCCTCAAATTACAAGACTAGGCTGAAATTGGAAACGGTTAGAAGTAAATACCATTTTATCCACATTCTTTCAAACTTCTTTTCGGAATGTTATAAAACACCCAGTAGCATCCAAAATCCCAGCACTCATTCCCCAACCCTTTACCTCAGCCCCCCTCCCCCCATCCCCCCAACCACCACGATCGTGTTTCGTTTTCGCGGCCAACAACATCCACTCTCAAGGTGAAATGTCAGTGAACCGGCAGTGCTGCCCCCTGGCGGATTGCACCCTTGCCCTTACTTACCCGCCATGCAGGGAGGGTTGAGATGTCGGGGGACTTCTCGTTTGGGTGCTTCCCGCGTTTTTTCGAGACGGGTTGAGCTGCTTTCACCTTTTTGTCCGCTGCATCACCTGTTGAATATTCAGATTTCTCCACAGGCTCGACGCGAAGAGAGGATCGTAATTTTTGCTTTTCAGAATGAGCTGGAAAATTATTATATTTATCTCCTTAATTCATTAACCAGAAAGGTTGAAAATAGAAAGTCGGAAACCATTATTTGTCGAAGTTTTTCTGTAATTATCATCATTTTATTTTAGATGCTATTGGTATTCGTTCATCATCGTTATCATTTGATATCATTAATATTCATTCATCATCGTTATCGTTTTATGTCGTACACAATCATTTAGCTTCGATGTTATTCGTAAACATTTTGCTTTGTTGGCAGTAGTTTTACATAAGAAAGAGAAAGTTTTCTTGTATTCAGTTTTCAGGTTTTCTCAAAGGTGTATAAACCATTTCTGCAATATCATTGGCATTCGTTAACTGTTTGATTTCTTTGGTAAACCCTACCACAGTAAACATTCTGCTTTGTTGGCAGTAGTTTTACACAAGAAAGCGAAAGTTTTCTTGTGTTCAGGTTTTCTCAAAGGTGTACAACCATTTCTGTAATATCATCGGCATTCGTTAACTGTCTGATTTCTTAGGTGAAACCTATCGCGAGTTTGCACATGCATCGCATCAGGTATTCTTTAAATTTATAGAAATAGAGGGGATAGGAGAGTTTGCGCGAGGGAAACATGAATAGGTGCCTTGTAATTCGTATAAAAAACGAAGCAGAATACAATGGATGTATGTATGTTTGTTCCTTATACAAATTTCGTCGGATGTTCATCAAACTTGGCACAGAGGCTCCTTGACGCACTAGAATTCAAATAGGAGGCGTTTTGAAATTTTAAAAATATTTAACAAGCACAAATGTCAATTTTTTGTCTCAAAATGGCCTTTTTTTTTTTTTTTTTTTTTTTTCAATTTTGAATAGATAGAGTAATAGAGATAAACTTTTAAGCATACAAATTGATAAAATTAGACGCATTTAAATATGAGTATTTTCCAACAAAGATTACGATTAACAATGAATTATCTATTTAACCCTTTACTGCACGGTGTGCCAGATCTGGCACAAACCAAATAAACCCTCATAGTATATTCCTATGATTTTTAAATGCAGTTAAACTGAGCTTTGTGCCCCTTCCGGAACATTGCTATAACAGTTTAGTGTGATTTTTATGCACTAGTTAGTTGTACTAGTCTAGGTATTACAGTTCTTGCTTTTGAAAGAAAGAGTGTCTGCATTTCCGTTAGAAGTGTGCTTAGTCATTATTTCCTTTGTTCTAAAAATGTTTAAATACACTTAGTGGAAAGTTTGTTTATACCACTTATGGCACAAAACACATTGTAGATTATTACACTTATCGGTATACAAAGCATATGCTATGTGCTTTGTGCCATATATAGAACAAACAATTAAAACATCATTTTTGGTGCACATTTTTAAGATTAATTTTTTTCTTCATTTTTCCTGAACTCAGGGCTATTTAAAAGGTAACAAATGATTTTTTTCATGAAAATATAAAAAATCGTGCAGTGAAGGGTTAAGGCTCACTTATTTCATTTTAGCATGAAATAAGTTAAAAACAATTATAATGGAGCATCAGCACCCGAGCAACGCCGGGTAATAAGCTAGTTGGAAATAAAATGAAACCCCGAAAAAGTTAGAGAGATAGGAAGTGCAGGTCTTCTACTTTAAAAACTTCGGAAAGTTCCCATCCCCAACCCACCAGCCCTTTTTGGAATAGAATCGTTCGCAAGTGCTAGACGCGGCTTTTGAGAACGAACATACCTTTGACTTTCAATACTGTTGTCATCATAAACAGAAGTTTTTCGGAAGGAAATCGAATTCTTTTCACACCTATTCTGATCAATCCTTAATTTCTAGATTATATTCTGGACATCGTTAATTTTGGTTCTTAATATAAGCAAAATTTTTGCCGAAGCTCTTGTCAAAAATTGTTATTTCGAGTGTGGTATTTCTTTATTGTTATCGCAATAATCTCGCTCGTATCACCGTAATCATTCACTAACATTCTGGATAATTTCTTTTTCATTTTAAGTATTCGTGTCATCCAAGAAAGTTAGTTAACTATTAACATCTCATACAACTTATAGCAACTCGTTGCTGTAATTTCGCTGAAAAATGTCTCCTAAGATTGTTTTGGATAGCCCTTTTCTTACGGTAGATAATTTTAGAATGTAGCGTCGTTGAAGTAATTTGAAGCAACTATTTAATTGTTATCATTTGAAAGAAGTCTTTAATGATTGTAACTCCTCTATCTTGTTCAATTCCAGAAAGTCCAGGACAATCTTAGGAACACCATTGCAGGAAAATTACAGCAAAGAGTTGTTATTTGTTTTCGAACCAAGTAGAGGCGTACCGAGTAGCACTTTGGCCGAGTACCGAGTTACCGAGTACTCGGTACGACACTTGTTACACCGCAGTTTAAAATACAGTGACTTTCACTGTCAAAATATTTTCCCAGCATTTTTATTTTTGCCCTAAGTATTGCTTGACCCAAAATAGTCACAATATAAAAATGCCTTAATTTTTCTCCTATGTATTGTTATTACTATACCCAAAACTTGAATTTGCAAAATGATGGTCAAAAAAATTCGTGATCTAAGTTTTCAAAGGATTCAAAATAAATTGGAATGTGATTTAAAGGTGTCTTATCATCAGTCTATGAATATTCATCTTAGGGATCACGTTGAACTGTTACTCGCCAATGGTGAATTTAACACACTAATATGTGAGATATGGAAAAGATAGTTACACGCAAATGTACATTCATGAATTTGCAACATAGACAATAGAAGCTAACTTTTACCTTGCATTCATTTGATAAATTGATTTATTTTTTTGCCTCACACATAGAACACAGCTGTGTTCTGTTTGTAACCAAGGTGCAAGTTTTATAAGCAATTGTAAATTTCTCAAAAATCTCGTTATCATGAGAAATATTCAATTTTTACAACTACTCGGCACTGGCCGAGTATCTTCTGCTGAGTACCGCACTGTAAAAATGAGTGTTGTTTTTACAGTATGATACAGCTATTATTACAGTAATTTTACAGTAGTAAACTAAAACTGCTGATGTTAGAGTAGTAAACCGTAGAATTGCTAGTTTATGGTAATTAACTGTAAAATTGCTAGTTTACGGTAATAAACTAAAATTGCTAGTTTACGGTAATAAACTGCAAAATTGTTAGTTTAAGTTTATTACTGTGCATTTTACAGTTTTAAACTGGGACCTCGGCTGCCAGTATTACACTGTTGTTTTTACAGTATAATACAGCTAATTTAATTGTAATGAACTGTAGCATTGTTAATTTCACAGCAATAAACTGTAAAATAGCTAGTTTCAGTTTATTAGTGCGATTTTACAGTTTTAAACTGAAACCTTTGCTTTCAGTATTATACTGTAAAAACAGCAATTTATTTTTTTTTGCAGTGCGGGTGCTCGGTAAATGGACCGAATAGGCCGAGTACCGAGTATTTACCGAATACAGTCAAACCTGTCTATCTTGAATTTCACGGGACAGAAGAAAAATTCGAGACTTGGAGGTTTCGAGATACAGAGATTGTGATAAAATTTACAAAAACAAGCAATTGGGACAAAGTCAAATACTTAATAGATTGTTTTGCATTGATATTGTTGAATATTTTACTGCACGACGTGCTGTGAGTCCACGTTTTACTAATGATGTAATGTGACGACTATATCGGTAACAAGTTAATGCATACTGTAACGTTTTGGCTACTCTGTTTGTTAGTTGATTGAAACAGAGGATGCAAGTAAAAGTCTAGCATATTTTTTTCTACCGTATTTACAGCTATGTTACACAAATTATACATGATGATATTTAGAACTCTGCGCGACAAACACGACCATCTCGTCCGCTCTCCGAGAAGCTTCTCTCTCTCTCATCTCGAATCCCGGTTTCCTCGGGGGTCCCCGACCGCTAGGTTTATCAGACCGTCTGTGTTTATCCGAGAATGATGAAAGTTATTACCGTTCTCTTGTCAGAGCGTTTATATTTCCTCGAATTTATGTGCAGAATAGTGTCAAGGCATGTCGCTTCACACCAAACAGGAATTCTCGCTGGACGCAACAAATGTCAACCATTTGCCATTTTACCGTGATCACAAAAAACACATGCCTGGATTTCTTGGAACACGAACACTTGTTGACAATTTGCTCGCATTTCTGAGAGTTCCTCGCCTTTGATGTTAATAGATACACAACAGCGTGTTTACGTCTGAAAGTTTTCCCTGCGTGAGGTCCAAGTTTTTGGTAACCTAAGGAATTTCTATATCGCAACAGGCGATGATAACACGAAACAGACATGTGAAAATGGCACACCAGTACAATACCTTTTAGTTCAAACATAGTCTTTGAATGATTGTTCAAAAGATGATTTTTGTCTCCAAGTTATACTATTGATAAAGGTGGCTGGAGATGAAATTCAAGAATGAGAGTCGTCGAAATTCGAGGTATGGGGGTTTTCAGGAAAAATCATTCGAGATAAACATGAGAAAAAACAGCAAATTTATGTTGTAAAAGCGGGGAAATTGAAACGTTTCGACATAGAGAGGTTTTTGAGATAAGCAGGTTCGAGACCAACAGGTTCGACTGTACTCGGTTCACCACTAGAATTAAGTGTTATAATCAGCGAAGATATTCACTTGAATCTCCTTTTATTTTGCGAAAAAAAATGTGAATGTATGTCTCCATCCAAAAGTCTAACATATATAAGCCACTCCTTCACACACTGTAAGAAACAAAGGTTCAGCGTTTTGCTAAGACTCCGGTTTCAGTCTATTCTGCCAACGTGCGATCTACCACTCAAGTAATCTAGTTACTCAATAGATGGCGCTACTTAACATAACAAAAATTGATTTCAGTGGTGCTATCTATTGAGTAACTAGATGAGTGGTAGATTGCACATTTGGAGAATACTTAAGAGTCTGTCTCGTAAAATGTTTTTCACGATAGAGGGTCCGCAAGAAGATAAGTTACACAACAAAGCATTTCACTTTCCTCCAGCACACACTATTGACGATTTTAATTTGCGACTTAATTGCAACAACAGAACAAGCAGATTCAGTCCGAGAGAAACAGAAGTTCATCGAAAACATCACCAGAAAACTTCGTGACCACCTTAAATCTATTCCTTACCCCCAGAACAATTCCCCCCTTATCAGTTTAACTATTATTCTAATGGTTCTTGAATGATGAATAATTTAAAGTGACTCTGCGCCATGCATAATTCAGAAATTGACAAAACCAAACGATGTTTGCCTAGAGCACTCAGCAGAGTACTCAACCTTTTCTTTTTCTTTTTTGCTTCTTTGTTATTCTATCTTCCATCTGTGGTGAACTCATTTGAATTTTGCGCACTGACATTAAATAAAAGGAAATTTGCATTTGCTGCAATATGACATGTCCGTTGTGTGCTCTAAACCTTCAATTGTGTGAATGTAAGATAAGCAATGATTGCAAGATTAGGTTTTGATCCATTATCTTAAATTTGTTTCTGATAAAAAATATATATATATCTTTATTTCAGGGTTATTTCAACTCTTTTCTTTTTTCAAAGTCTAAACTCAATTTTGCAACGATAGTTTTATGATTGCAAAATTGGGTTTGATCCTTTAGCTTGAATTAGTGTTGATTAAAAGCTGGTGATAGTAGAGCGTAGTTTGAACAGAGACAAGTGTTAAAAACCATTTGTTGGTATATTATGCATATCTTAAATTAAAAGATATTGTCGTAGCTAGTGAAAATAAACATAAGTCAGACATTAACCCCTTAAGAGTTTTGCATGCGTACAGTATACGTGCTACCCAAAATTGGGTTTAACTGGCTGATACTTTTTCTTTTCCTTTTCTGGTTTGTCCGTATTTTTCATTGTTGTGAACACACTATTTTGTTTTAATATATTTCAATAAATAGTGTGGATCTTTGCTTTTCAGCTGAGTTTTTCTTTGTTGCGCAAGCGAGAATTTTTCTTTGTGAAACTTTTTTTTCTTCTGTATTAAAGATGTTCTCGGAGCTAGTGAAAATAAACATAAGTCAGACATTAATCCCTTATAGTCCAGGCTAGTGTCCATTGAAATGTCATCAAACCTAAAATTTTTACATATATGACACTTTTTGGTGGTTTCTACATGAATTTGACCTGCTGATTCCGAATCCGTTGAGTGCCAGCCGCTAAACCTTGAGCATTTTTGTCAAAATGGCGAAATCCAATATGGCTGCTGTAAAAGGTACGAAGCAAATTAATGGAATCGTGCGTGCAATGAAACATTTTATACACTTAAAAATGATTGTACGCTTTAGTCAAAATATAATTCTATTGAAAATTAATATTTATGAAAAGTATACGAATAAAAAAATTATCAAAATGGTAAAATTCAAGATGTGAGCCTAAAAAATTGTAAGGTTCGATTTTCAGGTATAAATCATTTTTTAAACCGTAATTTATATGAAAATAGAATGTTTTAACAAAGATAAATGTTTAAAATGCTATGCAGGGAGCATGAAAAATGTGATTTAGCCTAAAAATAACACTGAAAAAATATTTAGAAACATTCCAAACTTAAGTTTCGGGATTTTGCCGGCTTAAACCAATTTCCTGCAACAAACAAGTTTCTTTTGCGAAAAAGTTTCCCACATTGATACAAGTTGCATGAATGTGAACTTCTCACTGGTGTGAAACGTATTTTTAGCTACCAGTTGGAAGGTATATCCAACGTGTTTGTTTAGTGTTTCGCCTTCAGCTCGATAATGGATTGTCCAGATTGACTTCACCCAAGTAAGGGTATGTACAATCTCTCGATGTTGTAGTTTTGGATGAATTGCAAACAAATTAGCGGCTCAGCTATTTGCTTGACATTTCTGCCTTAGCAGTAGCCATATTTGTTAAACTGCTTCAAGAGCTTTCCTGGTAAGCCAGAAAGGTGCCGAACTGCTACCATCAACCTAAGAGTTTTTCGCAAGTTTCCGATTTATTGCCGTAAAGTGACTGACTTTTGTTTGGAAGTGTTATAAATTCTTTAGCAAGGTTTCTGACTTCAGCAGGAAACTTTCCTGATTTCTTCCAGGTATGTTACTGGCAGAAGTTAAGCCTATAACTGCCCATTATTTTCCAGGAGTGTTTCGCTCTGTTTTTACTGTGAAACTGTGAAGAGAGAAATTGGCTTAAAACATATCAGACAAATAAAAAACATATTTTCCAGTCATAATAGAATCGTATGAGAAACAGCACTACAAAAAATTATTTTTTCCCAATGAAAAAGCGAAAAAATGCTTAAGGCTAATGAGATATATTCGATAGATGTTTTGTGATAAATTTAGAAGCGTCTGCGAATCAACCGAACAAAACATTGTTACTAAACTAAAAAGGAGAAAAAAGTCTTGAGACTTTTAAAAATGCCTGTGAGACAGCAAAACAAAAAATTGTTACTACTTAACTAAAAAATTTGCAAAGTTTTCTATTTTGATGCTTTATTTTAACAGAAAGCCCTTTTTTATTTTACTACTTCAAATGACTGTATAAATCACTATACCTATCATCTCTACAAAAATGTGTTTAGTTTTTTTTTTCCTTTCTTGATGTGATATAGACTTAAGCATAAAGTATTGATAGAACTTTAAATGCAGAGGACTCGGGAAAAATTGGCAAGACACAATGGCATGCATATGACAAAACGTGGCCTCAAGGATGCCACTAAACATTAAGAAGGTTAAAACAATGGTTACAATCACCCCAAAGAAGACTAAAATCTGTGATTCAAATCATACACCGGACACAAGAATGGTATGTGGTTTAATGAAGTCATCAAGGGAAAGCTTCCTTGCAGAAATTATTTAGTCATGAACTGGCTCCTCTTCCTACTGCTTTATTTGATGATGAGTGAAATATGAGAGGTCCTAATAAATCTACACTAGAGTCAAAACTAAAGGCAGTTTTCAGGGTAGGCGGCGGTAAGAGTCGTAAGGCTGCTAAGGTAGAAATGTCAAGCAAATAGCTGAGCCGCTAATTTGTTTGCAATTCATCCAAACTACAATATCGAGAGATTGCACATACCCTTACTTGGGTGAAGTCTGAACAATCTATAATCCAGCTGAAGGCGAAACACTAAACAAACACGTTGGATATACCTTCCAACTGGTAGCTAAAAATACGTTTCACACCAGTGTGAAGTTCGTATTCATGCAACTTGTATCAATATGGGAAACTTTTTCGCAAAAGAAACTTGTTTCTTGCAGGAAACTGGTTTAAGCCGGAAAAATCCCGAAACTTAAGTTTGAAATGTTTCTAAACATTTTTTCAGTGTTATTTTTAGGCTAAATCACATTTTTATGTTCACTGCAAATCATTTTAAACATTTATCTTTGTTAAACATTCTATTTTCATGTAAATTACGGTTTAAAAAATAATTTATACCTGAAAATCGAACCTTACAACTTTTTAGGCTGACATCTTGAATTTTACCATTTTGATAATTTTTTTATTCGTATACTTTTCATAAGTATTAATTTTCAATAGAATTACATTTTTACTAAAGAGTACAATCATTTTTAAGTGTGTAAAATGTTTCGTTGCACGCACGATTCCATTACTTTGCTTCGTACCTTTTACAGCAGCCGTATTGGATTTTGCCATTTTGACAAAAATGCTCAAGGTTTAGCGTCTGGCACTCAACGGATTCGGAATCAGCAGGTCAAATTCATATAGAAACCACCAAAAAATGTCATATATACAGGGTGTCCACTAGGGATGCACCGATAAGCAAATTGGCCGATTACCGATTACCGATTAATCGGTTGTTGATAATCGGCCGATTAATCGGCTGAGCCGATTATTGACAAGAAGATAATGATAATAATGATTCTTTAATGCTATAATTTCACAATCACTGTTTTTTCTCTCTTAAACAATTTTTCTCTTATACGAGTTTAGAAATAGTAAGTAATTTATTCCTGAGAAGATTTTTTTTCCCATTTTCTTAATTTTCACAAAATAATTTCAATATTTTATCAAATTTCTTAGAACTTATTTTCATATTATTGTCAATAATATTACATTAACACATTGTTAATTATAATTATTGGACATAAAAATTCGAAAAAAAAGGGGGAGGGGGGAGGATCTGTGGGAAGCGGTAATTTTAATTAAGAGTACTTTTAGTTAAAAATTTTAATAATCAGAAGCAATGTAATTCAAGACTTATTATTTGCCAAAATAAGAGATTATCTAAAAGCACTGTGCTAAGTAGAAAACTATCGCCACATGAAAAATGTTGCAACATTGTCTATGTGTATATTTATTCAAAGTAGGAGAATTAATTTCTTAAATACTTTATATCAACTGTGAGGGTATTATTACTGTCAATAAAATCATTCATCATAGTTTCTTAGTGAAGGTGCACTTTAAAGAATAATATTTAAAAAAAAAATTGCAGCCGATTAATCGGCCCAATTTTGCCGATTATTAATAATCGGCAAAGCGGCCGATTATGGCCGATTAATCGGTACTGCCGATTAATCGGTGCATCCCTAGTGTCCACTCCTATCGTGGACCAATAGCTAATTTCTAAACCGTTAGAGATACGCATATAGTTCATTTAGGAAAAAATCTCCAAATTACGAAAGGAATTTTGGGTCTATTCACTGTTTTTCAAAAAATCAAATTTTGAAAGAGTTACGAAATTTAAATTTTTATACAGCCCCCCAGTCCTATCAATCATATTTAGTAAAACATTCTTGACACTGTAACGTTTAAAACTAAAAAAAAATCACTCTTCTACCACAAAAATTGACCGAGTTATGACGTTTTGAAAAATCAAGATTTTGCATTATTTCATGACGTCATCGAGAGATCACTAAAGGGACCGTATGCGAAATCCTTCAAAATCTTGATTTTTCAAAACGTCATAACTCTGTCAATTTTTATGGTAGAACAGTGATTTTTTTTTAGTTTTAAAGTTACAGTGTCAAGAATGTTTTACTAAATATGATTGATAGGACTGGGGGGCTGTATAAAAATTTAAATTTCGTAACTCTTTCAAAATTTGATTTTTTGAAAAACATTGAATAGACCCAAAATTCCTTTCGTAATTTGGAGATTTTTTCCTAAATGAACTATATGCGTATCTCTAACGGTTTAGAAATTAGCTATTGGTCCACGATAGGAGTGGACACCCTGTATAAAAATTTTAGGTATATGGCCTTCTAGCCTGGATTATTAAGAGTTTTGCATGCGTATAGCAGCATACGTGCTACCTAAAATTGGGTTTAACTAGCTGATATTTTCTCCTTTTCTTTTCTGGTTTGCCTGTATTTTTTATCATTTTGTTGTAAATCGATTATTTAGTTTTAATATATGTCAATAAATAGCGTGGATCTTTGCTTTTCAGCCGAGTTGTTCTTTGTTGCGCAAGCGAGAATTTTTTTTTTTTTCCCTCTGTATTCGCTTTTGAATTGAAACCCTCGTCTTTCTTTTCTCATTGAGGTTATATGATGGAATAAATAACGAAAACACTTTTTTGTTCGATGACGAACTACACTCTGATACAGATATTTCTTCCAAATATTTGGATTATTCCTCAGATCACCGGTGCAGTGATCTCGGCTCGTATGCAGTAAAAAAAAATAATAAAATAAATAAAATTGGCGATAAATGAGGAAAAACTTCCCTAATGTTCAAAACCGGAGTATGAGGAAGAAGTTCCAAAACTTCAATTTGTTTCTTTTTTAATTTGTTATTCTTTTTCGGAATTTTTAACAATCTGTTTCGTATCAGTTTTCATTTTTGATATTCGCTGGCATTTCTTGTTGTTTTTTCTTTTGAATACTCATCACCCACGTCCTATCGCCCCTTCAGCATTTATCGCGCCTTTGAAGAGCCAAACCTGCCCCTTGAGGGCGATAGGCTCCAGGTTGGGAACCTCTGACTTACCTCTTGGAGTTGGCAAAAAAAGAAAAAGAAATAAGTCAAAGTTTACCAGCGAAAAACCTGTGTGCTAAAGTCAGATTAAGAATATATTCACTTTTTTTTTTTTGGTCTGTGTGTGTTTAAAGTTTTCCAAAAGATGTCTAAAACAGGCTTCAACGCGTCTGCTTCAATTCCAGCTATATTCCCCGCGCTAACAGCAGCAGCTGAACGCTGGGAAGATCGATTGCTATGTGAAGTTTTTTGGTTCCAAACAGGTTTTTTAAAAAATCCCATGGAAAGAAGCTTAGAGCTTTTAATTAAATTAATTTTATCAGGTTAATTATATCTTTAGTCAAGCAGTGCCGCAAAATAATTGCAGCTCAAGTGGATAATGTACGCTTCGCCTCATGAATTGCTGTTGCCACAGGTATAGAGTAATAGTTGAAAAAAAATTAAATTAATGTACAAATGGTGCAACAAATTAAAAGAGACATTTCGTTCGTCTGCCTAGCAGTCTCAACTCCTTAGAGAGAGAAGAAGTGCATATGAATTCTTTCTATGGCTAATTTCTTGTTGCTCATTTTATTTTGCGTGAAATCCAAAAGTTTTTTTTTTTTTTTTAATTGCTTCTCCCTTTTATATTTTTCTTTGGAAATTGTTCTTTTTGTTCTGTGGAAAGAACTTCTTCAATAGTTTTTCTAATTACCTTGGAGGTAAAAATTATGCTGTTTTGGGTCGTAAGTGGCAATTACTTTTGTGATTCTATTTTTCTCCCTAGTTGTTAGCAAATGTTCTTTCAATTCATAATTTGAGCATTTAATTTTAAGCATGCGTTTCATCATGTGTCGGCGATGTCCAAGAAAAATGTGATATGATTTTGCAAAAGGTAATTAACCCTATTGCTATGCCTAGCGTCCCTTTTTAGGGACAATCCAAAAAAGGTTCTGAATTTCCCAAAAATGAACATTCCAACCACATAATAGTGTACAATTAATACTTTATTATTGTTTCAATTCGTTATTATCAGATTGCAGCACATAACCATTGTAAAGTGTGTTCTGTAGCAGTTTTACTGTGATCTTTATCAAAAATTACATCGTTCTCAATCTCAAGAAAAGAAAAAAAGCCAAGTTTTCAAGGTTATTCCCAGCTTTTCAGTTTATTTTGATTGCTGATTTTATTTCTTCTTATAAAATGTGTTTTTAAATATTATATGGTAGGCAGAAAAAAAAAAATTTAGTAAAAAAAGTATGTACCCGCTGGGGTCTATCGTAACTTTTAAGGGACGATTTTTCTTTCCTTAATAAAAAAAATTATTTTTTACATTATATTTTTTAAATTATTTTTCCTGTCCATTAAACACCGTTTGTAGCCACAAAACAAAATATCTTTGAAAAAAAAAAATGTCAGGCATTAATGGGTTAAATAAGTATGGAGCAGAAACATATGCAGCGTAATTGCGACAGTCCTCCGTGCTAGCATCAATGCTGGAAACATATTTAAAATATATAGTTCTTACTTTTATTATACACATTACTCAGATATGAATGCACATTACTCAGATATGAATGCACTGCAAAAAATGAACTGTTATTTTTACTGTATAATACTGGCAGCCGAGGTTCCAATTTAAAACTGTAAAATGGACAGTAACAAATATAAAACTAGCAATGTCTTGCAGTGAAGTTAGAAATTTTAGTTTATTGCCTTGAAATTTAACCATATTATACTGTAAAAACAACAGTATAATGCTGGCAGCCGAGGTTCCAGTTTAACCTGTTAACCGGGGAATTAGCTATTGCTCAACTCGTTTCACAATGGGGCTTTTTTTTTCGCAGCGATAAGTAATATCACACCTCAAATAATAAATCACACTTCAAATACTAACCAAAAAGTACTTAAGTCATAAATTTATTACTAATAAAAATATATAAAACACTGAAATTCACAATAAGAATATTCAAATCAGAAAGTTATTACTATCATGTAAGATACTGAAATGCAGACTAAAATGAATCCAAATTGTGTCAGCTCGAAGTATAGATCATGCAGCGCCCGTTTTCCCGTTAATAGCGCGCAAGTTACAGATTACAAGAACATGAAAATTCATGACGCATCGACAATATGATGGCATATATATAACCACTCTAAGATTAAATAGATAAGAACAACGTAGAACGTGATGCGTTCAATATATTACGATTAATTTCCATGACGAAAAATTTCGTCGTGCCCATTGCTGTAGGCTTTTATGTATGACGAAATATTTCGTCATGCCCATTGCTGTAGACTTTTATGTATGACGAAATATTTCGTCATACCTAGTTAACAGGTTAACACTAAAATGCACGGTGATAAACTGCAAAATTAGCAATTAAGGTTTCTTTCTGTATAATGAGCAATTTTACAGTTTAATACTGTAAAATTAGTTGTTTTACAGTTTACTACTATACAATTAGCTGTATCACACTGTAAAAACAACATTCATTTTTTATATTGCATAAATGTATATGTTTTTGAAAGTGCGAAATTTCGCGAGAAATGTGTTTGGTAATACCCTTCCAGAAACAAAAGTTTGGTTACGGCCCTGCATAAATACCGTAAAGTCAGGTTACTTGGACCCTAGAGGGTTACTTGAGCCCATTACAGTAAAATGATAAAATCAAGGTTTGGTACTTATTAGTTGAAGACTTGCACATAGTTCCTCGTTTCTGGGCTAGGTAGAAGCACTCTGCAGTCTCTAACGCTAGTACCAAACCCAGATTTTATCATTTTACTGTGGGCTCAAGTAACCCCCTTGTGGGTCCATGTAACCCGACTTTACGGTACATGAATGAAACGCAAACTGCCAAATAAATAAGAGGTAATAATGCTGCTCTTAGTTACGATAAAATCAGGTCCGTATTTGAGGGGTGGGTTTTTAAAATTTAAACCCCCTGGTGAAATTTTTCAAAACTACCGTAAAGTCGGGTTACTTGGACCCACAAGGAGGTTACTTGAGCCCACAGTAAAATGATAAACTCTGGGTTTGGTACTAGCATTAGAGACTGCAGAGTGCTTCTACCTAGAGGAGAAACGAGGAACTACGTACAAGTCTTCAACTAATAAGTACCAAACCTAGATTTTATCATTTTACTGTAATGGGCTCAAGTAACCCCCTCGGGTCCAAGTAACCCGACTTTACGGTATTCCAAAAATCGCTTTTCATTATACTTTTTTCGCTGTAAAGATTTGTAAAGACTTTTTTAAAAATTTATTTGTCAATGTTATTTGAAATATGGAATAATTATGATCACTTATTATACGAATTCAGTGCTTTATCTGCAGTATTTATTTTTTTTAATTGTTATTGCGAACAGCATTTCTTTAAATAAAATTACAGTGCTTTTTTTCACGTTTTGTATATTGTTAACAAAAAATCCCAAAATTCTTCCAATTTGAGAGTGCTCAACTCTCCATTTAAAACATTTTGTAACTGTCATAAAATATGAATTTTGGAATGTCATTAAATTACTACTTCAGCTAAATTTGCTTTATTAATACTAGAATAACACTTTTACATTAGCTATTCTCATTGTTGATGGCGAGCACTAATCGGAAAAAACTGTCTCCTCTAAATCGGATTTCTATACCTGATGATTTTATAAGCTTTAAAAAAAATTACCCCCCCCCCCCCCCTGTACTTAACTTTTCGTGAAAACTAAGACCTTTCATCCCGTTTTAATAATTAAGTAAGTAACTTTAGATTGCAAATAAGAAAAAAAAAATGTGAGTGTATGTGGCTCCATCCAAAAGTCTAACATATATACGCCACTCCTTCATACACCAAAAAATAAAGGTTCAACGTTTTACTAAGACTCCGATTTCAGTCTATTCTGCCAACGTGCGATCTACCACTCTAGTAATCTAGTTACTCAATAGATGGCGCTATTTAACATAACAAAAAAAGAGCAATTGATTTCAGTGGTGCTACCTATTGAGTAACTAGATGAGCGGTAGATTGCACATTTAGAGAGCACTTAAGAGTCTGTCTCGTAAAATTTTTTCACGATGCAAGGAGTACTGATGCGAGTCATTCCATGTCGAGTGAGCTAGTGTTCCCCACCGGACCATCTCCGAGTTGGATTAGACTCTAGAGAGATGTACACATACCCACAAAACTAACCTATGCACATTTTAGTTTCCAAGATCCGAATCTAGAGGATCTAGGATCCCGCAAAAAATGGGGTCCTAAATGGTGGATCAGCTTCGGGAAACGAGTTGTAATGTTTAGGTTTAGGTTGCAGAAAATTTTATCACACTGGAAGCCTAATATTTTTGGAGCTTAAAGTACGTTTGGTTGTAAATTCTCTCTAGTATTTTTTGTGAGATCTAGCTTATTGGATTTTGTGTAGCACGCATATAAACTTGGAAAAAACGCGATGGACAATTTTTTTCCTTGATTTCAGGTTGTCAAAAGTTTTTAACCAAAACAATTCAAAGGTTCATACTTCGTAGTTTTATTGTCCAAGTACTTTTTTTAAATGTTTTGCAGCAGAAGAGCTTAAATGTTGATTTTGTAAAAGGTATTGTTATCCAAAGTGTCAAGCATGAATCGAGCAAAAATGTATGACAACCCGAAATCCAGGGGAAAAAATGCCACCCGAATTTTTTCGAAAATTTATAAGTGTGCTACACAAAATTTAATAAGCTCAATCTCACAAAAATACTGGAGAGTATTTAAAACCAAAAGTACTTTAAGCTACAAAAATATTAGGCTTCCTGTGTGATAAAATTTTCTGCAACCTTAACTTAAACATTGCAACTCTTTTTACGAAGCTAATTCTCCATTTTGGACCCCAATTTTTGCGGGATTCGGATTATGGGATTGGATTACCCAGGTTAAATTCATTGGTATGTCTACACCTATGTAAATTCTAATTTAAATCGGAGATGGTCGGATGGGGACGATTTGAAAAATTGGTCCAGTTGAAGTGGAATGACTCAGGTATTTTCTAAGTACCGCAGTATTTCTAAGTACCACCAAATTCTTAACAGCATGTAGCATTACACTACGTTAAAGTTCACAGCGCAAATCAAAGTTTCATCTGCATCAAACACATAAAAACAAAACTTAAAAAATAAAAATAAGCCCGAATATACTCGGGTTGTAAAGTAGTAAGTAACCGCCCCTAAGCAGGGGCTAAGGCAGGAACATGTAATACACCGCCAACTCATTCATTTCGATCCATGGCCTGCAGTTTCGGGATTATTATGCCCTCATCATCAAGGAATACGACTGTAAACGATTTGGAGGCAAAAATCCTCTTATAGAGCAAAGAGAGCCGACAAAAACTGGTAGCTAATGTGAAATTAGAATACCAGCGAGCGACCGCACATGGGAACGGTACAACTCGCAAATTTTTCGCAGATATAATTTCACATTAGCTACCAGTTTTTGTCGGCTCTCTTTGCTCTATAAGACGATTTTTACCTTCAACTCTTTCACTTTCGTATCCAATGCTGATGAGGGAATAAGAAGCCCGAAACTGCAGTCCATGGATTGAAATGAAAGAGTTGGCGGTGTATTGCATATATTTGGGTCTGTAAAAGCCCAGCCCGCCTTGGTTTTTGATTAAAAACCCAGGTTTTTTCGGATTTTTTTAAGAAAAACCCGGGTTTTTTCAAGAATTATTTTATTTTCTGTTCGAACATTATACACCTACTTTAACTTTTCTTAGAATCAGGGGAGCCCTGAAGAGTTTCTGCACTGTGACCTCCTAAAAAAACTTCTTTAACAAATTTGGAAAAAGCTTTGTAATAATGATTTTTTTAAATTGATATTATGTTTTAAATTGATACTGAGTTGAATTTATAGATTGAAATAATTGTTGCTTTTTTTGATCTTCTAAGCATTTAAAAAATAATAGGGTGAGTTCTGGTAAGTGCGTCCACGGGGTAAGTGCGTCCACTGGGAATTATATGAACACTGTCCTGAAATGGCTTCTGCAACACATCGACTATGTTAGATAACTGTCTAATGATAATTTCAATAGGTAGAATTCAGGCCTAGATTCAATAGACGAAACACAATCAGAGACAACTTAAATGTCTTCAAAAAAACTCTAAAGTAAAGATAGAGAAGGTTTTGTTTCAGTTTCTCTTGTAGTCATACCAAGCAATTGAAGTCAAGAAATGCAAGTTGTTTCTTTTGAGTAATAGCTACTAATAAAATACATGGGGTATTTTTATCAAAGACTCTAACTAAAATTTGTTTATATGACGGTACGCACTTTCCCTTTCTTTAAAGTAAGGTGGGGGTAAGTGCGTACCATTATGATGGGGCAAGTGCGTACCACTATCATGAGGCATATGCGTACTATTATGCGGAGCAAGTGCGTACCATTATGATGAGGCAAGTGTGTACCATTACGTAAAAAATCCGACTCTCGTAATTCACCTTTAATTTTGCCTATAACTCTTTTATAAACCGATGATAAATCCGACATCATTTCCATCAAGTATTTATATTTACAGTGAATGCGGCATAAGATTTCAATTTTATTCATTACCTCTGAAATATATTTGCTTTTAGATATCAGTTAGTAAATTTTTCGTTAAAAATAGCGATCATAAGCTATACTTAATTAAAACCATAATGACAAATGAAGCAATGAAATTAAGTGAAACACTAAATAAGAAACCAACTGATTCAAAAAACGAAGGTGGAGTAATGAATAAATTATATTCAAGAAAATTAAGAATACCTTGCGAAAAACTATTTCAATGTACAAGAAAAAAAAAAAAGTACAAGTATCATAGCATGATCAATTATTTTCCTTTTTTTTCTTTATTTTGTGTTTTTTCTTACTGCTGCTGATTCTAATAAGAAAAATATTTTAAAACCGTATTTATTCAAAAAAAAAAAGAAAAAGAAAAAAAAACGAATTGTTCACTCAGGTCACCTAACGATCTACCATACAAATAGAATTAAAGAAAATCACAAGGGTACGCACTTACAACAACGCTATTGGATGCACATGTCTCATCTTACATTTAAGAAGGGGTAAGTGCGAACCCTGGCTTAAACACAGACTGATTAATGTATTAAACCAAAATAAACTATGTAGACTATAAGTGATTATTACTAAATAAAAACAACTTACATTTACTCACTTTGTCCTATTAAAAGAACAAAGGAAGAATCCCAGACACAACTCTCTCAATCTTCAAATCACAGTTGTTCGCAAGACTCGTGGGATATCACTGATTGCGTTTCATCCATGCAAGAAAGTGCTGATTTCTAGTTTTAGGAATTATCCCAAGGAAACTACCTAACATATTTAATATGTTCCAGAAGTTTTTTTCTACTTATAGTCACATAATTTAAGGTGGACGCACTTACCCCGCTAGGTAGGGAAAGTGCGTACCTTAGAATAGGTGTCATAAACCAGGTCACAAAAATTATGCTTATGGTTTATTTAACATATTATATGCTTGAAAATCTTAGTAAAGGATCTGGAAAGAAAACTAAAAAAAAATTGTGAGTGTACAAGATTTTTCAACAGAGCAGCATCCTTGAGAACATGGAACTTTGAAAAAAAGGGTACGCACTTACCAGAACTCACCCTAATAATAAGTGAAATTCACTTGCAGTTTTATTTTTAATACTGCACGCTTTTATAAACTGTCAGGTTTGGACAATGGCAATTTCTGGACCAGGTCAACGCCTCCTAAATACTAAATGCCTACTACTTTCTGTTTTTTGCACAGAACAAAATTTCGAGCTTGGTTCACGAAGCACTGCCATCTACCGGAGTTCTTCGATTGGTTCATTTCTAAATTTAAATTTAAAAATCAACCAATCAAAAAATTTAATTCTAACATTGTTTGGATCCATCGCCAATTGCTGCAAAATTTCGGGCTTGGTTCACGAAGCGCTGCTATCTACCGGAGAAAGAAAAATGAATGATTGGTTCATTTCTAAATTTAAATTTAAAAACCAACCAATGAAAAAATTAAATTTTTCATTATTGAAGTCGCAAGGTGGCGTTTAAAGTGGAACCAATATCGACGGCAGCGAAGCAAATGTAATAGGCATTTAGTATTTAGGAGGCGTTGATCAAGTACAGACCAAAACTAAAAATTATAACTAAATTATCAATACACATTTCTAGGTTTAGTATGGATCAAAATACCCATGATATTTAGTTTATTTCTGAAAAAAATGTTTTTAACATGCAATAAATTTTGCAAAATCCTGCTTTACCGACATAGTGAGTTTTTTCAAGTGGGCCCGCTTTAGCGAACCGCAAATCATTGCGGGATTTATAACATAGGAGTGAACGTAGTCCTTCCATTAACAGGGTAACCTTTTAACTGGGATGCCCGAGATAATCTCGGGCACAGCACTGGTGTTCGAAAATGTCACGCCCGAGTATTACTCGGGGTATTTTTTTTTTTTTTTGCGTGCATAGTATTTATACCCGAATATATGTCAGGAGACGTTTATTTCGGCTTCATCTCTTTGTCAAACCCGACTGGTTTGGTTTGGTTGTTTTGGGTTTACTGGCACAAGAGCCTTTATAGGCTATACTACGCCAAACGATGATAACCAATAATATTAAAAACATTTTAAAACACGCATAGATCATGTTTAAAATCCAAACTAAGCAAGAGAAAGAAAGGACTGACAATTTTTAGTAAAATCAGAAATACATAACAAAACAAAGACAAAACACTCAAGACAAAGATAAAACCACTAAATCAGAGATATAAAACCGCAGTAATTACTGAAAGGTATTCACTTTTATTTATTTATTTTATTTATTTATTTATTTTTTAGAAAATAATTTTTTTTTTTCATTTTTAGAAAATAATGTTCCACTAGAAGCAAACTTTACAACTGCCATGTTGAGTGGCAGCCGCCTCAACTAAATATGCTACAAAACTTTAAATATTTTACCCATGTGCTTCAAAATATCAATTTTTAACAACTAAGTATATTTTATTTTGTACTAAACATTTGATTTTTGCAATAAAAAAATTTGACAATTTGTGCACCCAAATCATCAAAATAACTTAACAGTTAAAGGGTTAAACAAAATGACTTGTTAAAGTTTCTTCTTATTTTTACAATTCAAAAATTTCAACTTTTATTTGAAATTTCAGATGTTAATGCTAACGAAATTTAAACAAAAAAACCTGTCGTTTATGTAATTATTAAAATTTTAAACTAAACTTAGCATATGTTTTACTGTATCCATCAGTCAGTCAACAAGAAAGGGAAATGAACATTAAAAACAAAGACAATTACCATAACTTGTATGAAATTGATAAATGGCCCATTGATATTGCATAGATTTGCTCAAACTTCGCCAATATTTTTTCGTTTCCGTCGTCAGTCCTAAAATTAAAGATAGCCTCTTACTGATAAACATATCATAATATCTCTAATTAGTGATGAAATATTATATGGATTTGAAGTTGAATAGCATTAGTTTTAGTTAGTCTTGATCGAAACAAAAGCAACTGCTGTTCGTTGCATTCTCAGAAAAAAAAGAGAGATAGTTACGATAAGAAGTGAAATTGGAGCCTTTATGCTGGTTAATTAGGACCTTCAACTCATTTAAAATGCCATTTATAATGCCTTATTATTGTCTAATTTGAATATTGTTATTGATAACTTTGAAAACAGCAGATGGCTGTTCAAATGACAGTTATGGAGTCTGATTTCGATCGTTGCCATTCATCAATGTCAAAATTAAATAATCCAATTGAATTTTTATTTATGATATCAAATTAACTATTCTTTTTAATTATTATTACTAGCTTATTACCCGGCGTTACCCGGGTGTTTATTAAAAATGTTCGCAAAAACTAGAATTAAATATCTGTTGGAACATCTAATTTTTCTGCATCATATAATATTTGTGCCAATGTTCTAAGGTAATTAGAACATGAATTATAATTTTTTTTTACTCATTTCATGCTAAAATGAAATAGGTGAGCTTTAAATTGATAATTCATTGTTAATCGTAATATTTGTTGGAAAATTCTCATATTTAAATGTGTTGAATTTTATCAATTTGTATGCTTAAAGGCTTATCTCTATTACTCTATCTACTCAAAATTGAAAGAAAATGGGCACTCATACACACATAAACACACACGTACCTATTGCAATTCGTCATTGCGAAAAACATAAGTTGAATTCAAGATTTGGGGGGGGGGGGGTGGCTTATAACGTAACACATGTCAAATTGACCCCAGGGCGAACTTGGCCCAAAAAACGCCATTATGTTACCTCAAAAACGATGAAAAAAACTGCAGCGAATGCAACCAATTTCTCTATGGTAAAATCTCTCCTATTAGTCAAGGAACACATAAGTATATGTGCTATAATGAATCAAAAGGCCAACACGATTTTTTTACTTTGGCGCAAAAAAGCTATTTGTTTAGAATAGCTCTCAAGTTTGTCAATTTAGCCTACTTCTATTAATTCTTATGAGACTCTCAGTTCTAGGCACATACTTACTCAATAATTGAATCGGTGAAAGCAAAAACTACATCAGTCACAAAAAGTCCAAAATTCATTTTTTTACTGGAAACGAGCTGTGATCTATCGCAATTCGTCATTGTGAAAAACATAATTTGAAATTAACACCTCAAAATTCAATTTATTCTTTATTTTTATTTGTTTACTAGCTTTATACCCGGCGTTGCCCAGGTGCGTATTAATACAACATAGCATTCAGAAAAAAAAAAAAAAAAAAAATTTGGAAGAATTCTATTCTTATTTGGGTATATAAAATAAATAGTTTTGGGTACATAAATATAAATGGTTGTACAAAGAGTTCTAGGTACAAACTCCCAAAAGAACTTAATTATCACGGAAAGTTCACAGAAAAATAGCACCAGCTAAAAGCGAAACATGTATAAGGCTTTTAATCCGTGTTTTTGCATAATTCCTCTGATAGGAGGATAAGAAAAAAAATTTCTGTATCATACATATTTTGTGCCAAATGAGAACATGAATTATAATTGTTTTTGACTTATTTCATGCTAAAATGAAATAGGTGAGCCTTGAAATGAAAATTCATTGTTTTAATTTTAATCTTTGTTGGAAAATGCTAATATTTAAATACCATAAATTTTATCAATTTGTAACCTAAAGGCTCATGTCGATTAAAAAAAATAGGCCTAATAATAGCTATATTCCTATAAAAGGGTCATTTTTTGACAAAAAACTCGAATTTGAGCTTTTTAGATTTTTTAAAATTTCAAGCCCCCGCCTATGAGAATTCTAGGGCATCAAGGAACCTCTGTGTCAAGTTTGATGAAAATCTGACGTAAACTGTGGATTTGTATAGAGAACAAGTATACAAACAAACATGCACTCATTTTTATTGATATAGATTTTATCACGTTTTTTCCGGAAAACACCGATATAGACAAAAATAAAGAGCAATATTTCATTTAAATATAAAACGTCCAGATTAGCAGCTCCTATCATTTAAGATTGATAAAAATATATAAATGCAATAACGTATACGCTGTAAACATTTATTGTAACAAATGTACTGGTGCAAACTGGCCATAATGACAATGTCTTTATATCCATTTCCTTCCTTATGGATATGGCTTGTATTACCTATTCTAGAAAGTCACCATTTTATAAATGGTAAGCAAAATGAAATACAAATAACTACAAATGAAATGATATGAAAATCGTCTCGATTTTCATTTCATTTGGTAGAAACAAGAAACTCCCTAGATTAAGATCCTATCACAACTCAGCACTTCGTGATAGCGAAAGTCAAAACTAAAGTGATTGCTAGGGGCTAGATGTTTTACTTTTTGTTATTCATACCTTTTTAAAATGTGCACGCATGTTACAAAGTAACATGTGTACTATGTATGTTTCAGTAATTACTTGTACTACTTCTTAACTGAACTGTTTGAATTGATGCTCAACCTTCAAACTGCTGATGTGAAAAAATTATTTTTATTCGATAAGTAGGAAATTTTTTGGAGAGAGATAATCAGAACTGTTCTTACACATGTATTTAACTATCGTACTAGGATTGCGTGTATGTGTGGTAATAAGTGCTGAAATCGGAAATTCTCTTGGCTACTGTACAACCAAAAAACTTTGTTTCAGCTTTTTTTCTATTGATGAACTATCGTTGTTTTAAAACTTATCAATTTCTGTTGGCTACTGTACAACCAAAAAACTTTGTTTCGGCTTTTTTTCTATTGATGAACTATCGTTGTTTTAAAACTTATAAATTTCTGTTGGCTACTGTACAACCGAAAAACTTTGTTTCGGCTTTTTTCAATTGATGAACTATCGTTGTTTTAAAACTTATCAATTTCTGTTGGCTACTGTACAACTAAAAATTTTTGTTTCGTCTTTTTTTTCTATTGATGAACTATCGTTGTTTTAAAACTTATCAATTTCTGTTGGCTACTGTACAACTAAAAATTTTTGTTTCGTCTTTTTTTTCTATTGATGAACTATCGTTGTTTTAAAACTTATCAATTTCTGTTGGCTACTGTACAACTAAAAATTTTTGTTTCGTCTTTTTTTTCAATTGATGAACTATCGTTGTTTTAAAACTTATCAATTTCTGTTGGCTACTGTACAACTAAAAATTTTTGTTTCGTCTTTTTTTTCTATTGATGAACTATCGTTGTTTTAAAACTTATCAATTTCTGTTGGCTACTGTACAACTAAAAATTTTTGTTTCGTCTTTTTTTTCTATTGATGAACTATCGTTGTTTTAAAACTTATCAATTTCTGTTGGCTACTGTACAACTAAAAATTTTTGTTTCGTCTTTTTTTTCTATTGATGAACTATCGTTGTTTTAAAACTTATCAATTTCTGTTGGCTACTGTACAACTAAAAATTTTTGTTTCGTCTTTTTTTTCTATTGATGAACTATCGTTGTTTTAAAACTTATCAATTTCTGTTGGCTACTGTACAACTAAAAATTTTTGTTTCGTCTTTTTTTTCTATTGATGAACTATCGTTGTTTTAAAACTTATCAATTTCTGCAGGACACTGGTCAGTTCTGGAGTTCCCATTATTAACCTGTAAATGGTAACATCCCTCCAACTCACACTGCCAGTAACATCCGTCTAAGGGCCGTGGTGGCCCGATCGGTAAGGCATCGGACTCGTGTCCGGAGGGACCCGGATTCGAAACCCAGCCGATCAAAGATCCACCGCCTTGATTAATGGTGGCTGGGAGGCGTTAAAAATGTCGTGGTCACAAAGTCCTCCAAGTGAAACGATACCTCTGGGGGTGCTGGGCCCTAGGGCTTGCTCGACCCTAGGTTCTGGTTCAAAATTAAGAACAGAGCGCTCTTCAGGGCCCTATCCCGGTTAAACCACGAAGCTGTGGTAGGTACGGGGGACCCTGGAGAGTGTGAAGTGAAGTAACATCCGTCTATGAGACTAAGTTTATTTTGTCTTCTGCATTTGGGGTGTAGAAGTCCAGTAAAAAATTCGTGTTCAGTTTTTATTAAAACTTTATTAAATTAAATATGACAATATCAATAAGGATCACAAACGAATTGAAGAACACAAAAATAATTTATGACAATTTTATACAATACAAACGAAAATAAAGATATAATAAGATTTTTTTAATATTTAAAAATGTAATAAAATAAAAGAAGATTTTTATATATACATGATTCGGAATCAATTAAAAGAAAAACAAAGTTACAAATTTTGTACACACATATTACATATTTTTTGGAGCATTTTAAACAAAAAAAATTTTTCAAATTGCAAAATTATAGTGAAGCACGAAACTTTCATCACGGGTAAACAAATACGATCAAGGTGATGGATCAGCTGAATCATAGCTGGAAGGTGGACGTTTCAACCTGACGTTTACGCCGTCTGGCGGCAAAACTGTTAAGCTAACCCGTCCTACAGACGGATATTACCATTTACGGGTTAAGATCAATTGCTTATCTTGTCACCCGAGATACTTTGTAAATTTCAGTTCCACTCAAACATTGATTGGAACTTTCATGAAGGAGACTTAGGAGCAGTTTGTAGATTGAGTTGAAGAAGATTGGTTTTCATAATATATAAGCTGTAAATCAAAAATATTACTGGTTGTTAAATAAATAATACATAGCTTTACCGTTGATTTAAGACCGATTGTAGTCTTTTCTGTGTTTTAAATTCCTCTTCTCGAGGTTGAATAAATATCTTTAATCTATAAAAGTACTTTTAAGTTAAAAAAAAAAAAAACTCATACGTGGTTTATTACAACATAATAGTTTAATAGCGCGTGGTTATAAAACGAAGAAGTTTAATGGGTGGCACTAGTAGCATTTAACCCTCAAAACTTTTAAGTTTTATGACGCCATCTATGAAGTTGATAACAACCAATAGCAATAATTTTCCGTATTTCTCCGCATTAACCCATTATTGCCTAGGGTCCCTTTTTAGGGACGGTCCGAAAAGTGTCTGAATTGACCAAAAATGAACATTTCAACCGAATAATAGTATTCAATTATTACTTTGGTGTTGTTTAAATTCATTATTAACAGATTGCAGCACATAACCGTTGTAAAGTGTGTTTGTAGCCGTGTAACCAGTACACAAAATATCTTTGGAAAAAAAAATGTCTGGCATTAATGGGTTCACCGGCATGCCGGAAAAACCGAGGTTGACAAGCATGCCGGGTAATTCGAATTTTTCCTATAACAGAAAAAAGCCAAAAAATATTCCCTCTCAGTTTCAACCAGTGGTTGGAAAAACTACATTTCTTTTGTCGCGAACTACAACTATAACTACTTTGGTATAAATGTAGTTAACTACAACTACTTTTTTTTTTAATGTAGCGACTTCAAACTACTTTTGAATTATAGTCGCTACTTCGCTACTTTTTAAAAAATAAATAAAAAGCATGCACCGTTTGAGGATTTACTGAAAAAATTCGAAAAGTGGTGTACATTCATAAATAAACTCATTTGAATATAGAATAGAACAAGGAATTGTCTTTGAATTTATTTGTTACTTTTCGATTTTGTTCCTTTTTTTTTTACTAAAACTTGTCCTTTTTAGATTTTTTAACAATTTTTACAAATATTCGCCACAAGAAAGTATTCAAAAGTTGAAGGATTGAAAATATTCAACCTTCAGTTTTTTTTTTTTAATTTTAAACAGATAGAATGTATTTCGTCAAAATGATGCATCTAAGATCAGTTCATATTTTTATGGTTCTTATTTCTCATTGCGTCCGCTGCTGTATCGGGCAAGATTTGCACTAATCAGAGTCAATTAAACTTGTTTTTTTCCTTCGTTCTCTTTTTTTAAATTTTATTTATTTATTTATTTATTGTTTTTTTTTTTTTATTTAAAAGTAGTTTCTAGAGATCGCTACAAGCTACTATTTGTTTTGTATCGCGCTACTCACTACTCTACTTTTTTAAAAAAGTAGTGCGCTACACTACAAACTACTAAAAAATGTAGCTACTACTGTAGTTTCGCTACTTGTAGCGCGCTACTACCGACGACTGGTTTCAACCACAAAGTAAGCCACTACAAGGAAAAATCAATAAATAAATCCCCTGAGTAACTTCTTTTTCGAAAACAAACCAATAAATTCTAGGTCACCGAGATGAGAAGAATCGCGGTGGCTTGACTATAGTTTATAAATATTTTTATAAAAGTGAACCGTTTATTAATACTAATAAAATAATCTGTACTGACGTGCTGAGCATAAAAGTGGTATTTGCAGTTGAGCTCAAAATGTGGAATCACTTTTTAAAGTTTTAAGCTTCTATGTTTTTCATTCAGATAATAGTTTTTCAGAAATATTGTTGAAAATACACTGCTCAAAACAATTAAAGGATATTGAGCTTTTGGGTTGATTTTGCACCTATAGGGCACTTTAGTTGATTGATACATTATCGACTACACGTAGTAAGTTATAAGAGATGAAAACTACATTAGTTTGTCAGAAAAAAATGCTTTATTCAACTTTTGTACAAAAGGGGAAAAAAGGGAAAAAACGCATTTTCTGAAAATGAGAAAAACAAATTTAAAAAAGAGTTTTTTTTTTTGAAGAAAACCACTTTTAGTAGGAGGTATGGTTTCCCCAGACAGCTAGCAGTGTTAAACACCTCTGAGGCATGGACTCAATGAGGGTATTAATGAGGGGCTGGGGTATTCTGCCCCACTCCTCCTGAAAAGCTCTTTCGAGTGCCTGGAAAGTTTCTGGAAGTGATAGGCTTTCAGCTACTCATCTTCCTAGGATGTCCCAAACATGCTCTATTGGGTTCATATCCAGAGAACACGCTGGCAATTCCATACGTACGATTTCTTCTTCAAAAAGAAAATCATTGACCAAGTTATCACGATGTGGCCTGAAACTGTTGTCCATTAAAATAAAGTCATCTCCAATTGCTGCAGCGTAAGGGAAGACGATAGGTCTGAGAATCTCATCCCTATACCGATAACCAGTCAGAGTTCCATTTTGGAAGATATGGAGGTCGGGTCAACCATCAATGGAAATGCCGGCGTATACCATCACACCTTCACCACCAAATCTGACACTTTCCCGCACAAATGCTGGATTATTTCTTGTGCCACGTTCAGTCCAGATGAAAACCCGCTTATTATCAGGATGAAGGGAGAAAACAATACCTAACAGAAAACAGGATATTGCACCACTCATTTCTTCGAAAAACTTACGTGCTCCGTTGCCCACTCTCTAAGGGCACGACGGTGACTTGCACTTAATCTGACACACACCATTGGCCGACGGGCATACATGCCAACGGCGTGGAGTCGATTTCGGACAGTTTGTGTCGAAACACGGGTGCCAGTAGCCGAGCAAAGTTGTCGTTGCCATTGAATGGCACTCATATTTCGCTGTCTCCGAGCCGATAAAGCTAAAAAGCGGTCTTCATTGATCGTTGTAGCCGGTCTACGTCCTTATCCTGATCTATGGTCAGCACTTTTAATCTCTAGAAAACGATCCCAGACCCTGCAAACTACATTTTGAGAAACTCCAATGGCTTCCGCTACCTCGGCTTGTGTTTGGCCTTCCTCTATTATGCCAACAACTCTAGAAGCTTCTGAACTAGTCAAATGTCTTCGTTGAGACATGGCACACATCAGGACAATGCTCTTACAGAACGTCGATCATTCCTTTTCTGCCTTATCTAATAGTAAAGTGAAAGTGAAATTTCATTCGCTGCCGCTAAAGAGTCGTTTTCGACGACAAACTCAAAATTTGCATACTATGAAGTTTGGAAGTGAGCAAAATTTACATTTGTAACTCTCTTTTTCCCTTTTATGCAAAAAAAAAAAAAAAAAAAAAGTTGTTAAAAAATGTTTAAACCCATTTTTATAGGAAACTTACAATATCCTTTAATTGTTTTGAGCAGTGTATATAACACTAGCTTATTAACTGGCGTTGGCCGGGTGCTTATTCGATACATGGTAATTAAAACATAAATTACAATTGTTTTTACATATAGTTTTAGATCCGAAGGGTTGATCTACTCTCGTCGAGTGTACTCATAAGTTATACATAAAAATGTAGATAAAAATATTAAAAACACAATGGCATATCCAAGCAAAAGAGGTCCAATCATAGAGCAGTCGCAATTTGAAATTTCAGTAATTGAGTAATTCTGCAGATAATGAGCAAGTATCTTATTGTGCAAAATTTTCTCAGATTTTTGAAAATAAGAAGTAGGTCTAAATTTTTCTCGAATGACGCTAATTCGGCTCAAAACACGACATTTTCGTAGGAAAATGATTATGTGATTAAGAAATTATGTACATTGCATAATTATGCTTCTTAGAAAAATTCGGCAATCTTCTGCCGAATTTTCAGTCTGAGGAAACTGTTCAGTTTTTCTTCTTCAGTTTAAGGAAACCTGCAGAAAATCTGCAGAATTTTTCAATTATTGAAATTTTAGACCTGCGACATTCGTATATTTAGACCGCTTTTGATTAGAGAACTCTGTGCAATCGTGTTTGTGTTACTTGTATCTACACTTTTATACATACCTTATTAGGAAACTCGATGGGAGTAAATAAACTAAAGTTGAATCTCGTATTATGTATGGAATGTTATAGACTAACCCCTGGAAAAATTCCTGCTTAATGTGGCCATCTCCCACCCCTAACCCAAGGGCGGATCCAGAAACTTTTCAAGGGAGGGGCGATTGATCTTTGTTACTTTTTACTAGCCGTACTGGAAAACATATATTGATCGCAAAAATTTCGGACTTCAATTTCGAAATACTTCCGGGGAGAGCTTCAAAACTCCTTGCCCCAACTTTATTAAAACTCGTATAAAATTGCATTTTTTAGAACTTCAATGTCGAAAAACTACCGTTGAAAAGTTCTCCAAGGGATCGCCCCCATCGCCCCTCCCTTGTATCCGCCCTTGCCCTAACCAGGGACGGATACAAGAAAGGGCCGTTGGGGGCTATCGTCCCTACTTTCAGTCACACACCACTGGTAAATTTTCAATATTGAAGTTCAAAAAAGGTATTATTTTCGACAGGGCGGTAAGCAGACCTTAGTTTCGGAGAGGGTCTTACCAAACCTATTTCTCGCGAAATCTGTAAGTCAATCAAATTTGATTTCATGTTCTAAAAACAAACACTGCAGAAAAAATACTTAATTTGTACGATTATTCAACAATGATAATTTAATTTTTCGAATGCAGTTTCAAAGTAAATAAGAAAATAAAAATAAAATAGCAATAATATTTTTTAAACTATGAAAGGCATTTTTGTAATAGTTTTGAAAAGTTTTGGAGGGGGTTTGAACCCTAAAAACTCACCCCTTAAATACGGCCCTGATCTTCGATGCTAGCAGAAGGTTCAAGTTTAGGGCTCTCCTCGGGATACGTTCCGCAATTGCAGTCTTAAACACGTGAGATCAACAATTGTAAACCAAGATGTGTAGTAAATGCCGCGTAATAAAATCAATCGCCCCTGCCTTAACCCATTTATACCCAGTAGCCTAAAACCGAGACACTTGTTAGTTACTGCATACAAAAACCTGTAATGGGTATATGATTTTACTAAAGCTGTCTTTCACAAATTAAATAGTCCTTCGTCTTGAGAAAACCAGTTAGAGCCACTATTTGAATATCAGAGTTTATTTATCGACAGCTATTTTCAGACAAATCAGTCAAGCAACTATCCAGCATGGGTAGCCACAGAAAGTAAGTTTTTTTGCGAACTGTTTTTTTCATAAAATTAAACTATTTTAAAATGATTTTTTGAACTATTTGAAAATTGATCACAGATGCCTTCTGTAATGTTACTTTGCAAAAGTAAAGTCAAGTAAGGTCGTATTTTGCTCACATATCTGCAAAATACCCCATAAACAGGACGTTAAATAACTTCATAAATATGGCAACGGCGAACTATTTTAAGCCAAAAATGTATGTAAACCGTTCCAAGTAAGAGTTTTAAGCAGATAAAAATTGAAAAAAATTGTTAAAAAAAACTAGGGCGTTAATATGTTAAAACATTTCAAGATCTGCCCTTGCCCTCAAACCAGGCTGTTCTGGTATTCTGGAATCGTGGTTTACCAACCGAAAGCACAACATTTGAAACGGTAGCTGGTGTCACTTACAGTAATCTCACTCTACGGAATTCGTGTTCACGAATTCACACGATTTCCTTACCTTTCGCAAACTTTTCTTCACGCTCGAGCCCTTGAACCCTTCTACACCCTTTCCGAACACCTCTCCAAGTGTCAACGGTCCTGGGAAAGCGGAAACATCCTCTGAATGCATCCCTTGAACAGTCCCTCTCGACATCTAAGGGGACTAACCCTTTTCGGGGGTCCCGCGAAGGGACACGTTTGGGCCTCCGTTTCAGAGCTCTGCTTTTATTTTTTATGGGTGTTTTTTATCTCTCTGGAATGGCAACGACCCCGCTGTCGGGTTCGTTACACGATTCGACTTTCGTGGTTTAACCTTCGATGCAATACCGTGGCTGTATGTGAATGGGGAAGATTTTGCGTGAGAAAGGGTTTTTCTGGAAAGGGAAATCTGGCAGACAATGACTTGGAAGTTTTGATTCAGGAAACTCGGGAATATTGCTGAAGTTAGAGGCATTGATCTTTTGGCCGGAAAAGCGCAGTATGGCATCGAATTCGACGCATTATTCATCATAGTATATTAATGAGTTTAGTGTGAATTCTTTGAGGTGGTAATACACTGCAAAAATAAGTTGTTTTTACAGTATAATACTGAAAGCAGAGATTTCAGTTTAAAATTGTAAAAGCGCAGTAATAAACGGTAAAACTAGTTATTTTACAGGTTATTACTGTACAATTAGCAATTTTACAGCTTATTACACTGTATTACATTGTAAAAACAGCAGTGTAATACTGGGAGCAGAGGTTCCAGTTTAAAACTGTAAAATGCGTAGAATAAACTGAAATTGGCGATTTTAGTTTATTACTGTAAAATTACGATGAAGTTTGCTGTATTATACTGTAAAAACAACACTTATTTTTTGCAGTTTAAGGAACACCATTTTCCTCCTAGTGTAGAATTGGACAATTTTAGTAAATTTCAGATTTCTAACATGAAACTTTTTTGGTGTGTCAATTGTTAATATAAAACTAAATGTTATTTCTAAAAAGCAATCTTTAATTACAAAAATGTCAATTTTCTCAAAACCAGCCTATATGTTAGTTATGTTAAACCGCTTATTTTTTGTTTCGTTTCTGTAGAAAAGCCTATCTTTCTCTTAAAGTTGCAGAAGCAATATTCTGTTCAAAAGCTTTTTTCCCATAAATTCATTGCCGAACATGGAAAATAAAACTAACCGGGCATTTGAACAACTGACTGATATTCTCAACGTAATACAGTAGTATTTTCCAACATTCACCGCAAAGTAGACGTCCAAAAGATCTTTACCCTTGGCTTATTGTATTCCTCATGCTGACGTTAAAAGCATATAAAGCAGTGAGTAACCGCCTCTAAGTAAGGGCTAAGGCAGAAACATGCAATACACCGCCAATTCGGCTATTTCGATCCATGGACTGCTGTTTCGAGCTTATTGTGCTCTCATCAGCATGGAATACGAAAGTATTCGAGTTGGCGGCAAAAATTCTCTTATAAAGCAAAGAGAGCCAAAAAAAAACTGGTAGCTAATATAAGATTAGAATTAACTCGCTGGTATTCTAATTTTACATTAGCTGCCAGTTTTTTTGGCTCTCTTTGCTTTAAAAGAGAATTTTTGCCTCCAACTCGACTACTTTCGTATTCCATGCTGATGAGGGCACAATTAGCTCGAAACAGCTGACCATGGATAGCCGAGTTGGCGGTGTATTGCATGTTAAAGGCATAATTGAATGACCAAAATGCATTTAAAAAAATTATAATAAACGTGGTTTAGCTTAAAAAATACGGTAAGCCAAGGGAAAAGATCTTTTAGATAATGTATATTTTGCGTTGAATATTACAAGATACTTATATAGCTTTGCTTTGAGAATGTGTTTGATGTTGCCTGTGGAAGTGCTCAACTACATTACCAAGAATAGAAAGATCTATCAAAAGGCGCAACACAACTTCTACATTGACAAAAGTATAATCTTTTGAAATGCCACAAAACTTAACTTTTTCATCTGACTGACATTTTCTTTTCAAGCATAAACGCAAGGACTTTAATAATATAATTGAATTCCAAAAATACATTTGGGATGATTTCAAAGCAATTCTTAAAAGCATAGTTTAGCTTAAAAGACATAATAAGCCAGGAGATAATATTTCTTGCATAATATATGTTTTTTGCGTTGAATGTCACAGAATACTTAGTGTTTTGCTTTGAGAATGTGTCTGCTGCCTGCGGAATTGCTTAATGACATTCTCCATTAAGATGCTGTATTTATCAAAGACACAACACAACTTCTAACGTTGACTAACCACAATCTTTTGGCCTACCTACAAAGCTTAACTCTTTCGTCTAAATGACTATATGTGACATCTTCCTGTCCAGCAGAAACGCAAGAAATTTAATATTAAAATTGAATTCTTAAAATACGTGTGATGATTTTTAAAAAAATCTTGAAGAAATTGTTTAGTTAATACAATAAGCCAGGGGATCTTTTGGATAATGTATCTTTTGTGTATAATGTTGCAAAATACTTACACAGTTTTGCTTTAAGAATGTGAGTCAATTGCCTTTTGCGCAACAACATTCACCTTAGAGATGTATCTATTGAAAGACACAACTCAACTTCTAACATGCTAAAGTTCGTTCCGGCTATTTGGCTCTATTAAGGGTTATATTGGGGACAGTACAATAGACTTGTGGTCGCAGTGTTTGCATTTTTACGGGAGCGCTCGCATTCTGTTCATTTATTCACCTACAGTCTTACTAGCCCACAGAACTTAACTTTTTCATCTAAATGACCCAATGACACCTTCCTTTCAAGTAGAAACGCAAAAAATTACTGGTACAGTGCAATTCTCAAAATAAATATGCGATGATTTAAAAAAAATCAAAACATGGTTTAGCTTAAGAAATACAATAAGCAGTGGTAATTTGGACAATATATATTTTCTGCAGAATGTTACGAAATACCTGTGTAGTTTTGCTTTAAGAATGAGAGTCAACTGCCTGCTGCCCAACTGCATTTGCCGTAAAGATATATTCGTCAAAGGACAACACGACTTCTAACATAAACTAACTACAATCTTTTGACTTGCCCAGAAAGCTTAACTTTTTCATCTGACTGTGTGTGACATCTTCGTTTCCAGCATGAACGCAAGCAATTTAATAGAATAGTTGAATTCTTGAAATACGTATAGAATGATTTAGAAGAATGTTAAAGACATTGTTCATAGCTTAAAAAATACCATAAGCCTGGGGAAACGATCTTTTGAATGACTTATCTTCTGTGTAGAATTTTGCAAAATACTTATACAGTTTTGTTTCCAGAATGTGAGCCAACTGCCTGTTGCCCAACTACATTCGTCGTAAAAAGGTATTAACCAAAAGACACAACACGACTTCCATGTTGACTAACTGCAATGTTTTAACTCGCCTACAAAGCTTAACTTTTTAATCTAAGTACACGCGTTAAGTCATGCGTTTCTGCTTGGAAGGAAGATGTCACTATGTGTGACATCTTCCTTCCAAGCAGAAACGCATGAAATGTATTCTATTATTGAATTCCAAAAATAAATATGCAATGATTCTTTTAAAAAATCAATACACGGTTTCGCTTAAATATATAATAAGCCATGGGAAACTATCTTTTGGACAATGTATTTTTTTCTGTAGAATGTTACAAAATACCTATATAATTCTGTTTTGAGAATGTCAGTCAACTGCCTGTTGCGCAACTACATCCTCCATAAAGATGTATCTATCAAAAGACACAACACGACTTCTAACATTGACTTAATACAATCTTTTGACTTGCCCACAGAGCTTAACCTTTTCATCTGACTCTGTGTGACATCTTCCTTTCAAGCGGAATTATAAACGCAAGAAATTCATTGGTGCACTTTAATTGCCAAAATAAATGTGCGGTACTTAATGAAAAAATCTAAGCATGGCTTAGCTTAAAAAATACAATAAGCCATTGGAAACGATCTTTTGGACAACGTATATTTTCTGCAGAATGTTACAAAATACCTATTCAGTTTTGCTTTAAGGATGTGAGTCAACTGCCTGTTGCACCCCTCAACTGCTTGTTGCCCAACTACATCCTCCATAAAGATGTATCTATCAAAAGACACAACACGACTTCTAACATTGACTTACTACAATCTTTTGACTTGCCCACAGAGCTTAACTTTTTCATCTGACTCTGTGTGACATCTTCCTTTCAAGCGGAATTATAAACGCAAAGGAACGCCATATTGCGATCAACGAACCTGTCAGAATATGGAATCGTTGTTCTGACAGACGCGGAAGCCGTATTTTGTTCGTCCTGTCTGCAAAGTCACGTCGGATGGAACAACTCTCTTCCAGCTATGACATCTCGAAACCCAGAACATCGGAAAAGGTTTCGACTTGCTCGATTAAGTAGCATTATGTTAACTCGATTTTTATTCACGATCCTAATCTGTGGCTTTATTTTTCTGCTCTTCTTCGGGACTTTTCGTGAAAGTTTTTTTCATCCTCCTTGTCAGTTCTGTGATCGCTTGAAAGGGGTGACTGTTCGTTCTGGTGTTAGATGATGGTTTGTTCGTGTCGCTGCATATGAATTAGGTTTCCATTCTTGTTTGGTCGTGGTTTTCATAATAATATGTTGTTTTTTTGATATTCGTGATTTATTCTGTTCCTTGCAGACCGATATAACTTTGGGAATTATTTATTGCCAGTATTATCTTTCTAATTTCGTCACTTTGGATCACATTACATGCAGCTGATTTATTTTCAAAAAGTAGAACTCTTGCGTCAATGGCAGAAATGGAAATAAATATAACTTTCTTTTTTTAAAAAAATGTTAGTCATGTTACAGAATCGTAACCGATTATAATTTCTATTTTAGTTTCATTTATTTATTTGTTTGAGCTTTATATGATGCGTTTAATGTGTAAAAAGACTTTTTGTTCAAAAAGGTGAAACTCTTGTATCGACGACAAAATAAAAATAAGTAAAATATCTGAGAAAGGGTTATCACGTTACGTTGGCTACGAAGCTACGAAAGATTCGTAGCATATGGGCTGGGCTAAAAACAGTGTATACTTGTCAGCCAGTTTTGATTTACTGATAACTTCTCAGAAGCCAAATAGTCATATTAATGTCAGTGTACTACACTTAAAAAAAGAGCTGTTGTTTTTACGGTATAATACTGGCAGCAGACGTTCCAGTTTAAAACTGTAAAATGCATTGTAATGAGCGGTGAAACTAGCAATTTTATAGTTTATTACTGTAAACTAGCAATTTTACAATTTACTACTGTAAAATTAACAGTTTATTAGTTCCAGCACTGTACTATAAAAATAAGTTTATTTTTCGTAGTGTAGCAAAACTTTTGATAAATACAAAAGCAGGAAACATGACAAAAGCAGATTTTGTGATAATGTTTCCTTTTTTTTTTTTTTTTGAATATGTTCAAATTTCATGCGTGTTCTGGTCAGGGAAGACCATTTTAATTTGGTCTTAGGGCAGTTCAAAGTTTTCTTACATTTTCAATTTAATATTCTTGTTCGTATATTTTTGATATTCGCTTGAAAATAATTAATGCTTCTAAAAAATACAATATTCTTGGTACTAACATTTACTCTTTTTATTCTTTTAGGTAAGTGGTGATTACGCAGTTTTTATTTCGCATTGAAGAAAATGGAAGATTCACTAAGTAAAAAGGTTTTGTAAAACACTACTCTTTTACCGTTTTTTGTAATTCTGAAAAAACATCATGTTATTCGCGATTCGTTAAAGCTGTTGTTTCTGGAAAAATCATCGGAAAAGGTTTTGCTTTGCACTGCTCAATCGCCATGGGAAGCTAATAAATTTCAGAACATAAAATTACTTGTTTTGACATAGATTATGAATATCTATTTTGCATCTGTTTTATGCAATGCAATTTCCATATTTAATTTCCCGAGAATTATTCATGGTCAAATTCCAAAAGTCTAATTCTCAGACAATAATTCATTTAGACATATTTCAAATGCATTTTTTTATAATATATTTGGAATATGTCAATGTTTTACAAAATGTGGAAGATTAATGGTTTATATTCCGAATATTTATTTTCCTGACAATTATTTATGGTGATATACCAACTCCCTTGACTTGCCTATTACTGTTCATTTTCATTGTTTCAAAACTTCAAATGCATTATTCCCCCAAAAAAATTCATGATCATATCCGAACTATTTATTATTTCATGATCATATACAAATATATGTGATTCGCAAATAATTAACAACTAATTTTCATATTCCAAACGTGTAATGCGCAGATAATTAATTACTCATGGTTATATTCCTTTTGTGATGCGCAGATAATAACTATTCATGGTCATATTACAAGTATTCAAATTCTCATGTTCAAAATTCTCAGTCATACTCCAGATGGCTGATTCGCAGAGAATAACTGTCAATATTCCGAATGTTTTTGTCTTTGATAATTATTTATGTTGATGTTCCAACTGTCCGTCCTTGTTCGCCTATAATTGTTCATGGTCAATGCTTCAAATGCATTATTCCCCAAAAATTACTCATGGTCGAATCCGAACTATCTACTCATGAACGAATTCGAAACGTTTTTACCGGATGGTTGCCCTTCTCTCTTTTTTGTAACGTTACTACCAAAGATAGCCAGAAATTGTGCCTGTAAACTTTCAATTCTCACCCAACGAATGTCCCTAAGATGGCCTAAAATTGTGTTTTTACTTATTCAGCAATGAAATATGTCCGAGGAGATACCAAACTGCCATCCCTCTCTAACGTCACTCAGAATTTTGTTTTCAGAAATTTATATAGGCGAGCATTTGAAGCCTTGCTTTCTAATTAAAACCTAAATATAATGCAAGCGAAGAAAATATCTTATTACCAAACAAAGTCTTAAGTCACATTTTGAGAACTTCAATGTCAAATAATTTTTGGAAGACATTTTCTGGATTCCTAATATCTCCAAACGTAATATAAAATTAAATTTAGAGGAACATAAACTCAAACAATTTCAAAATGCATCATCGGACTCCTTCCTCAAACTAACGTCACTAAACATAGCATGCAATTGCAATTTTTCGAAATCAATGAAGAAGAACTTCTTGCTTACATTGACTTCCATTTTCAAAAATATAGTACTTTTTTTTTCTTAGAGCTATAAACTAACACAATGAAGAAGTTCTCATTGTTAAACTTAGCTCAGGTTTCCTAAATTCGCTCTCTTTCAATTTATTTCTTTTCATTTATTTTTTTAATTAAAACTTGGAAATAGAAAGTAAAAAGGAAACATGTAATGGCGACAATTTCAAGTATGTGCCTCACTTCAGGGAAATCAAAAATCTTACAATCTATATCTACATTTGCATACACTTCAGTGTCTGAAACCGAGTCCCTCCCCTAAAAATCGCCAATGACCCCCTCGCTACGCCAATGACAGACATGCTAGTGATGAAGACACCACATAAAGCTACTGTGTTTGCAGTAAGATAACCCAAGCAGTAGCTTCAAATACAGAAAAAAATACTCTTGCGGATATTTAAAAGGAGATTATTATATAAAGGGGAGAAATAATTGATTTTCGTTTGTTGAACCCTGAAACATTTCTCTCGAACATCTCAAAATAACAAAAAGTCGATCAAAACTGCGTTTCTAAGACTTTAATTTAGAAAATTTTCTGATGAAGGTCCCCAGCCTTCGTCCTTCCTCTGATGCTACCGAAGAGTTGAAAATTGTTCTTGGAATTGTAATTTTTGGTATTCACCTCTTTTTCAAAGCAATAAATAAATAATAAAAATTTCTTGACTTACATTTTATATATATTCTCATTTTCAGAAGAAAAAAAACTTAATACACGGACTCAAAGGGAAAACGGTAAGGGCTTTATTTTAAGGTCTTTGCCTCACCCAGAAGAAATAAAAAAGGTCCGGTACTTGACTGGGGTAAAAACCATCATCATTATCCTAACGGGAATTTTGGCTTTGCCCATACATATAGATTTTTAAAACAATTTGAAAATGGCAGTTTTAGAATGGACCCGCCAATATGTTTTGGCTGACGACGCCAATGCTTAGAACCATGATTAAATGCATGTACTTACGTCAGAATTCAAAGATTTAAACGAGGAAGAAACTCATTTTTGTAATAAACTGAATTCTAAATCAAAGACTGAAAACACTGTACCAAGCATTCTGTCGTGACGACGTAAACAAGATGTCCGCCATTCAAATGGTTGTTGATGATGATGATACCTCGGAGTCTCAATGCGCAGGCACAATTTATCAAAGGTGTCCGCTTGGTGCTTTTACTTTCTTCCTAGCTAACAATCACCTTGAAACAGGAGTGCCCTATTATATTTCACTTTGAGGCGCCTACATTCGCTTCAGAGTCATCTTTACTTCTAGCAGTATACAACATACAGGGTGTCCACTCCAATCGTTAACCAATAGCTAATTTCTAAACCGTTAGAGATAAGCATATAGTTTATTTAGGAAAAAATCTCCAAATTACGAAAGGAATTTTGAGTCTATTCAATGTTTTTCAAAAAATCAAATTTTGAAAGAGTTACGAAATTTAAATTTTTATACAGCCCCCCAGTCCTATCAATCATATTTAGTAAAACATTCTTGACACTGTAACGTTTAAAACTAAAAAAAAAAATCACTCTTCTACCACAAAAATTGATCGAGTTATGACATTTTGAAAAATCAAGATTTTGCATTATTTCATGACGTCATCGAGAGATCGCTTAAGGGACCGTATGCGAAATCCTTCAAAATCTTGATTTTTCAAAACGTCATAACTCGGTCAATTTTTGTCGTAGAAGAGTGATTTTTTTTTAGTTTTAAACGTTACAGTGTCAAGAATGTTTTACTAAATATGATTGATAGGACTGTGGGGCTGTATAAAAATTTAAATTTCGTAACTCTTTCAAAATTTGATTTTTTGAAAAACATTGAATGGACCCAAAATTCCTTTCGTAATTTGGAGATTTTTTCCTAAATAAACGATATGCTTATCTCTAACGGTTTAGAAATTAGCTATTGGTCCACGATTGGAGTGGACACCCTGTATATTAAAAAACGGAGAAAATACTGAAACCAATGTAATTGTTACAAATAACTGTTCATGTGGCATATCACATGGGTGGTGTGCCACAGGAATAGTATAAAAACAACTGAAATAGAATGAATTATTTTAATATTTGACAGATATCGAAACGAGAAAGATATGTACTACATTCTATATTAATATTACCTTATGAGTAGATATCGCAAAACTGTCTCTGCTCATGAATATTAAAATTAAGAAAGAGATTTTTTTTATAAGTGTATTGTGATAATTAAACTGGAGCTCCATTGACCAGAAAATTTACATTTTCAAATTTTGGCGTACATACTTCTGCAATTAATTTGATTTAACAGCAGCACCATACTTCATAGTCCAACTCTTTTTAGGGTGTACCAACACTTGTCTTAATTGTTTTGGATTTTCGAAGTTTTTCCAGGGCATAAGCAAATGGAGCGTTAGTGGAATGACCGATTGTGTAAAATGTGCCGATTTCAGGAGACAAAATCTTTTAACGCATCTGTGCTTTCTTAACGTTTTAACATAACTTTATTTTGATTTCCAAAAATTGAATCGGTGAGTGTATTAACAACGTAAGTCTAGAATTTCAAATTGCTAGGGGAGAGAGAAAAAACGTCTTAGTTCCAGCATTGTTTCTAAACTGTTAAAAATTCAGGAAACTTTTAAGGTAAATGTTACTGTAAAACGTAGCGATTACCGTACAGAAAATTTTTACAGTGAATTGTACCGATAAAAAAATTGCAATTGCAGCTTCAATCACCACGTGACTTACTGTAGGATGCAGATGACACCCTATTTCTGCTCTCCTGACGTGTCTCATCTGGCATCGTGGACAGTAAAGCAGTGTGAAAAAATTGGGTTCTCGGTCCTTTGTATCTCTCGTTTTCTCTTCTGTAAAATTTTACAGTGAAAAATATTTTACGGTAAAAGTTACTGGCAACATGGATGCCAGTAACTTTTACCGTAAAATTTCAGGAAAATGTTTAACAGTGACGGTCAACGTTCAGATAACAGGCCTTGCATCTTTCGAATTACTAACCAAACTGATGTGTGTTTTGACCTCAACATGCATCTTGCCTACCACAGGTTGTTTCCATGAAAAACGAGTTTTCGAATATTTGTGTCTGAAGTTGTTTTTGCTCTCACTGATTCAATTGAAGACTATTTTTTAAGATCAATTCGGAACAAATTGTTTCTTTGCCTTTTATTTTTATCAGCTTATCAGAAGAAATATTTTTGTTTCATATTGCCATCATCATTTTGTTTTAAAATGGGAACAATTGAACTGTTTGATCAACTCTTGCTTCTGGGTAGTTCCATTTTTATAAAAAGCATCAATTGCTGCAAAACAACAGCCCACAAAGACTAAATATGTTAGGTCCTTGTTTCATTGCAGGAATTTTCTGAATCACATCGACTCTACTTCTGCAAAATGCAGTTAACCCATTTATGCCCAGTAGCCTAAAAACGGGACGCTAGTTTGTTACTGCATACAAGTCCTGTAATGGCTATATCATTTTACTAAAGCTGTTTTTCACAAGTTAAGTAGTCTTTCTTCTTAAGAAAACCAGTTAGAGCCATATTTGGATATCAGAGTTTATTTATCGACAGCTATTTTCAGACAAATCAGTCAAGCAACGATCCAGCATGGGTACCCACAGAAAGTATGTTTTTTTTGCGAACTTATTTTTCATAAAATTAAACTATTTTAAAATGATTTGCTTAAAATTGATCACAGATGCCTTCTGTAATATAATTTAGCTAAAGTAAAGTCAAGTATGGTCGTATTTTGCGCACATATCTGCTTAGTGTCCCATAAACAGGACGTTAAATAACTTAATAAATGTGGCAACAGCGAACTATTTTAAGCCTAAAATGTGTGTAAACCATTCCAAGTAAGAGTTTTAAACAGATAAAAATTGAAAAAAATTAAAAAATAAAACTCGGGCATAAATGGGTTAAAATGGAAGCAATTGAAATGTTAGATCAACTCTTGCTTCTGGGCAGTTCCATTTTGATAAAAAGCATCAATTGCTGCAAAAAATAGCCTACAAAGACTAAATATATCAGGTCCTTGTTTCGTTGCCGGAATTTTCTGAATCACATCGACTCTACTTCTGCAGTTAAATGTTGAAGATTTCCAGGAACAGTAGTTACATTATGTTTTTTTTTTTTTTTTTGTCTCCGTTACGGACGTATCATACACTGCAAAAAATGAACTGTTGTTTTTACAGTACACTGTTAAAACTACAGGTTGCACAAGGCACCTTTCAGGGTGAAAAGTTGTAGCACCAGCGGCACCTCCTGAAAAGTGCCCCTTGACTACCTATTGCACCCTTAAAAGTTCCATTTGACTCCATGTGGTTCCCTAAGGGTGTCTTATGTCACCCCATAGGTGACTCATGGCACCCTAAGGAACCAAATGGCAACTTCAAGGGTGCCATAGAGAGTCAAGTGTAACCCTTCAGGGGGTGCCGCTGGTGCTACAATGTTTCACCCTTAGAGGTGCCTTGTGCACAAGGGCGGATACAAGGGAGGGGCAATGGGGGAGATCGCCCCTCCCTTGAGGGACTCTTCTCCAGCAGTTTTTAGATATTTGAAGTTCAAAAAAGGCAGTTTTAGTTGATCTTTGATGATATTAAAGGAAAGGGTGGGGATTCGGGGCTCTGATCTGGAAGTTTTTCGAAATTGAAGACAAAACCATTTGTAATCAACATGTGTTAATAAGGATGCATGGCGAAATAAATGGGCAAGTAAGAAAAATATTTCAATCGTCCCCTCCCTTGGAACTTTTCTGAATCCGCCCTTGCTGTGCAACCTATAGTTTTAACAGTGTATAATACTGGCAGCCGAGGTTCTAATTTAAAGCAGTTAAATTTCATAGTAATGAACTGTAATACTAGCAATTTTACCTATTCATGCGGTATAGTAAGAAATTTTACAGTTTATTGCTGTAAAATTTATCTGTGTTATACTGTAAAAACGACAGTATAATACTGGCAGCAAAGAGGTTCCAGTTTAAACTAAAATGCACTGTAATAAACTGTAAAATTAGTAATTTTACAGTTTAGTTATGTAAAAGTCTGTAAGTTTAACCTGTCTAGTATCGGTGATGTTGACAATGTTCATACCATGGATTCTTCTGTAAGAAATTTATTTAATTTTATGAATCTGTATGACCTTAAACAATTTAATAATGTTCTCAATTATAATAACAAATACTTAGACTTAATTTTATCTAATATTCAGTATTGTGATATTTCTGTTGATCGTAGTGATATTCCTCTTGTCTCAGAAGATCTGCATCATCCGGCTCTTGTAATTGATGTTAAATTTATGCTTGAGCGTTATAAAAAATGTTGTGCTAAAAATACTAGTTATGACTTTAAGAGAGCTGATTTTTTACAAATGTTTTGTATGTTTTCTGAAATTGACTGGAACTTTTTAAACGCTTTTAATGATGTTAATTTGGCAGTCTCTGGGTTTTATAATATTTTATTCAATGTTTTTAATACAACTATTCCCATGAAAATTAATAAGAGAAATTTCCTTCCTGGTACTCTACTGAAACCAGGAGGTTGATAAAGCATAAGAAAAAAGTTCGCAATTTGGCTTTAAGAAGCGACGATCCCAATGTGCTTAGCGAATTCAGAACTCTCAAATCTATTCTTAAGAGCAGCATTAAGGATGATTACAGTAAATATTTGCGTATAACCGAAAATAATCTTATTTCTGATCCTAAGAAGTTGTGGTCTTATTTTAATAAAAACTATTCCCCGCCTAACAAAATGTTTTACAACAATATGTGCTTTGATAATGATCGTGATATTGCTGGGGCGTTCGCTAACTATTTTAGTTCTGTTTATCAAACTAGTACTAGTTATGACAGGAATTTTAGTCTTTATGACAATAATGTCTGTGACCTAATTAAGATTGATAAAATTACCTATGATGATGTTATATTTGCCATTGGTGCTTTAAAGTCCTCTTCAACCGTTGGGGTTGATAATGTGCCCTCTTTTATTGTTAAAGGTTGTGCTGATGGGCTGATCTATCCTCTTCTTATTTTGTTTAACCTTTCTTTAAAGACAAACAATTTCCCTGATGCTTGGAAGCATACTAAAATTATTCCTGTTTTTAAAGCAGGAAATAAAAATGATTGCAGAAATTATCGCCCTATTGCTATTTTGAGCCCTTTTTCTAAAGTTTTTGAAACAATTATATATAAAAAGCTCTTTTGTCAAGTTAAAATTTTAATCTCACCTGCTCAGCATGGTTTTTTCCCCATACGTTCTACGAGTACCAATTTGTTTTGTTTAACTAATAAAATAATTTCTTCATTTGTAAGTGGTGGTCAACTTGATGTTGTTTATACTGATTTCGCAAAAGCGTTTGATGTGGTTGACTTCGGTATTCTTTTGCGGAAATTGAACTACATTGGCTTTCACATTAATCTTACTGACTGGTTTTTTTCTTATTTAAGTTGTCGTATGTTATGTGTTTATATTAATGGTGCTATTTCTGATGATTTTACTAATACTTCTGGCGTGCCGCAAGGCTCTAATTTAGGACCTTTGCTTTTTATTTTATTCATTAACGATATATGTAATATTTTTCAACATTGTGATTACCTTCTTTTTGCCGATGATTTGAAACTTTTCAGAGACATTCGTACTGCCGCAGATGTTACTCTTTTACAAATCGATTTGGATAATTTGCACCAGTGGTGCATTCAAAATAAGCTTTTTTTGAATATTAGTAAATGCAATGTTATGAGTTATAGTCGTAGATCTGAGCCATTCATTCATTCGTATCAAATTGATAAACAATGTTTGTCGCGTCTTGACTTTATTAAGGATCTGGGGGTCACTTTTAGTACTAAGCTTGATTTTACACTACACATCAACAACATCGTTTCTAATGCTTATAGGGTTCTTGGTTTTCCCAAACGAAAGACTGAAGATTTTTCTAATGAGCAAGCAATTAAAACACTTTATTTTTGCCTTGTGCGCTCCAAACTGGAATACTGTAGTTTTATTTGGGATCCCTACTACAATAACAAAATTAAAATTATTGAGCAAATTCAATCCAAATTTATTTTTTATTTGTGTTACAGAACCCATAACCATGATTTTTTGACGTATTCATACTCTAATTTATGCAATATTTATCATGTTCCAAACCTTAAGTCACGCCGTGAACTTTTGTGTCTTCTTTTTTTTTATAAAGCACTTAACAATCTAATTGACTGCTCAGATATTATTAATTCCATCCATTTTGCTGTTCCAAATAGAACTCTTAGGAGTCATCTGTGTTTTACAAATATTTTTACAAAGTTTAATTACGTTGATAATTTTTGCCTTTTTAAATTTTACAAACTTTTTAACTCTCATTGTCGCGTTTTGGATATTTTTAATATGTCTTTTAATAATTTTAAGTCTATTTGTTTAAAAATTTTAAATGTGTAATTTGTTTTAATTCGTTTGTTGTCTTTTAAATTTTTACATAATTTTAACTCTTTGTCGTGTCTCAGATATTTTAAACCTGCCTTTTAATTGTTTTAAGTCTATATGTTTCAATATTTTTAATGTATAATTTGTTTTATATGTACTTGTTTTACTTGCCACTGTAATTGGATTTTTCTGTAGTGCGCAATACTTTAAAATAAATAAATAAAGAAATAAAAGTAGAAATTTTATAGTTTAATACTATAAAATTAGCAATTTTTAGTTTATTACTATATAATTAGCTGTATTATACTGTAAAAACAACATTTGTTTTTTAGTGTACGAAATACGTCCGTTGCTGAGAAAAATATCAACTTAAATATTTTTCTGGGAATATGCAAAACTTAACTGCACTATGTAGAAGCTGATACCATGTTCTTCATAAAATTAGTGAAATTGAACACGGATCTAACATATTTCTAGTCTCTGTAAGCTGTTTTGTGAGAAACTGATGCTTCTGTTACCGTGGAACTGCCCTTCTGTCAGTGGGATTATCAAGACTTACAATGTACTAGAAAAACGAAACGTGATTGAAATGGCTAAAAGTTTTCCATGCCTGTCATAAGCAGGGGAGGGGGGGGGGTAAAATCTTTTTATACATCCGTACCTATAAATTTTTAACTCAAAGTTATTTTAATTCCCAAAAATGAAGATACTTATCTAAGATCAATTTGGAACAAATTGTTCCTTTTTTTTTGTTATTTTCAACGACATATCAGAGGAAATACGTTTTTGTCATATCTCCATCGCAATCGTGTTTCATAATGCGAACAATCGATCAGTCTGATCAACTCTTGCCTCTATTAGTTTGGATTACCAAGACTTCAATGTAATAGCAACCGAAACGTGATTGGAATGACTAAAAAATCTCCATACCTGTTGCACAAAAAAAGTCTTTTGACACATCCATTTTTTTCTTCCATAATTTCTAACGCAAAATTATTTTACCCCCTGACAGTTAGCGATACTTTTGGGGATTAATTTTAAAACAAACGATTTCTTTCTTCCCTTCTCCCTCTTCTCAGCAACCCATCAAGTGAAAATGCACCTTATTTCATATCATTATCGTCATCAGAATCGCATGCTTCCCAGCGCTCGCTGATCTTTATCTATTTCATTCTCTTCTCTTATTTTACTCTTCAACGCACTCTTATTTATTTACTCTTATTCACTGGACTGTCATTTTAAGAAGTGTGTTCAGAATTTTCCTGGGGGTCGTTCCGAGCCTCTTTCATGTTTAATATTTGATGATCCGTCCATGCTCATGCATACAAAGTCTTGTTGGTTCTTGTTCTTAGGGCTGGCTTATCTTGTGGGACATAAAATTGATCAAAAATGAAAACCTATATCCTGGTTTATCGCCTGCGATGCCAGGGTGATCAATTCGCATCATCTATTGTGCTTTTAGCGATATCAGCGAAATTATCTGAGACAGAAGAACAATGGAATCAGCCAGATTACGAAAAGTACAGTAGCCCAAATAACAAGTTTGGACCATTAATTAATACTTATCCTGTGGTTAAATGAATTTGATGTGCTTAGATGGAATCCTCGTTAATTTTGATCAAAATCAATGGCCTACGCTCCGTTTGATGAGAACTTAAGAAGTACTTTAAAAGTCATCTCTTGATATATCTAGTTACAGACAACCCTTGTTTATCACGGTTAACTCGTTTCAGACTCTACTGCGATATCTGAATTTCAGCGCGAAGTAGGATTCTGTATTTATATATCGAATATTTTCTTAATTAGAACGTATAAAACATATTTACGACCTATTGCACTGCAACAAATAAACCGTTGTTTTCACAGTATAATACTGGCAGCAGAGGTTCCTGTTTAAAACTGTACAATGCATTGTAATAAACCGTAAAAATAGCAATTTTACTGTTTATTAGTGTAAAATTAGCCATTTTTACAGCTTACCATTAAGTTAGCTGTATAATAGTGTAAAAACAACATGCATTTTTTATAGTGTTGATCAGTTGTGCCATAGTTAGACCCTTTTACTAGACATGAAATAGCACTCTATGGCCACATCTACTTTCATATTACCTAATACTAACTGATCCTGTGCAGGTATCTAACCACCTTGAAAAGTTGATTTTCGACTAAAATTTTAAACTTTTTTTTATGTTTGATTTAGAAAATATGAACTTTTTTCTCTCGGAAACTTTTTGAATTTTGTTCCTACCTTATTTAGAAGCAGAGAGAGGAAAGCTATTTTTGTATTGATCTACAGCTGACTTTTGTATTTGAAGTTGGACCTGGTGTTCAAAATCAAAACATAAACTCGAGGATAGTTCAACTGTAATTATTAGTAAAAGTAATAAAAATAGTAAAAAATTTGGAGTGGAGTGTATAACAGCGTCTGAAGAAGGTGTAGTTTATGGTCATGGTGCTTTTTAAATTGATTTAGGTAGCAATGCTTCACAGTTTGAATAAAAATATTTAATTGCATTTGTCTCAGAAACGATTTTTCGTTGTTATTATTTAACTAATTTACTGATTATAGTCGACAAGCTCCATAAATCAGTAAATTGCGAATATTTTTGCTTGAAACTTAACATGAGGCTTTATAATGATATTGTGGAGGGCCTGAAGTCAAGTTATGGCTCTAAAGTAAAAGGCATTAGTTTTGTACTAATTTAATATTTTCATATCTACAGTGTGTTTATGTGCATATCTCCAAATTAGTAATAACTATAATTTAAATTCTAATTCAGGCCCTAGAGTGTATTATTGTGAATCAATGAGTAAAAATGTGTTAATTTTCATGCATAATTGTGGTTATGACAATTCCTTTTGTATTTATCAATTTTCGGGCTAAGATACACAAAAACTGCCTCATTGCTACAAAGTATATAAAAGTTGGCAGTATTTATTCTTTAGAGAATAAGAAGTTACTCTTGAAGAGAGTAACTTCTTTTACCAACCTGCAGTGAAGTACTATCGAGTCTCGGTAACTCGAAGTCCTAACCCTAGCAACATAGTCTCATCGGCCATTCATCGAAACCCGATGAAATTCTCATCGGCCGATGTTCGGATTCCGATGAGTTCTCATCGGGAATTGCTCCAATATGTCTTATCGGCCAAACAGAATCCGAACAGCAAAATCCGATGAGTTTTGCTCGAAATACGATGAGATTTAGAGCAATTTACGAGCAGTGCAGTCCCGTGCCGATGAATTTGGATAGGAAAGTTGATCGGAAGGATATCGCTTTCCGATGAAAAGTAGCTCATCGAAAACCGTGCTCGGATACTGATCGGAGCGATGTCATCGTGCGTTACGGGATCAGATTACGAGGAGTTCGATGATCGGCCGAGCAAAATCCGATGTGTTGATGCTACTTGGGAAGGGACCGGTAAAAACTTCGAGTTCTTGGTAGTTCGAGCTATAGGAAGTTCTCAGAGCTTTTCCAAGAGTCTGGGGACTCAATTAAGTTATAGATCTTCGAGTTATCGAGACTCGACTGTATAATAAGCAAAGACTTTCGACTCTTGTTGATGTAGACAAGTGTGATGTTTGTCTTGGATAATTTTTTTACCAACTGTAATGATATTAATGGTGACGTATTTCGATTCATGTTGAAGTGGACAACTAGTGTTTGTCTAGAGTAATTCTTTTCACCTACTGTAACAAAATATAATGGTGAAAACTTCTAAAACTTGTTGACACGGATGAGCGTCCTAGATAAACATCTAAAGTAACGTTTTTTTACCAACTGTAATGATACATAATAGTGACGACTTTCAATTGATGTTAATGCGGGCAAGTGTGATGCTTGTAGAAGGTAACTTCTTTTACAAACTGTAATGAAGTATGATGGTGAAGACTTTCGACTTTTGTTGATGTAGACAAGCGTGATGTTTGTCTTGGATAACTTTTTTACCAACTGTAATGATATTAATGGTGACGAATTACGATTTATGTTGATGTGGACAACTAGTGTTTGTCTAGAGTATTTTTTTTACCAACTGTAACTAAATATAATGGTGAAAACTTCTAAATCTTGTTGACGCGGATAAGCGTCCTAGATAAACTTCTAGAGTAACTTTTTTTACCAACTGTAATGATAAATAACAGTGACCACATTCAGTTGATGTTGATGCAGGCAAGTGTGATGCTTGTAGAGAGTAACTTCTTTTACCAACTGTAATGAAGTATGACGGTGAAGGCTTTCGACTCTTGTTGATGTAGACAAGTGTGATGTTTGCCTAAGTGTCAGGCATTCGTCTCAAGTCGTCATCCTTCCTGTCACAGAAGTCACCAGCGTTTATTGCTCCCTCCTGGAGTGGAATGAACCCGGCATCCTTCCACCTGCGGAGAGAGGGCCCCAAAAGGGGTGGCCGGGGCTCAGAGAGACCCTTAAAAGGGGCCCCTCCTGGTTTTGAACCGGTATGCAACAGTTGTGTGTGCATAATCTACGAAGTGCTGTTGTAACGTGGGAAACTCTTGGGGAGTTTTTACCTCTTTGAGTACGGCTCTTGCGAAGGGGATTTTTTTGCTGTTGAAGTTTGGGGTGGTAAGGAGTGAGGCCTACGCATCAAAGGGTTTTTTTTACTCGTTGGAAGATTTCTAAAAAAATGAAGAAAGGGTTTTCTCCTTTGCTCCTTCATTCCCACGGTATGGAGTTTGGGCTGTAAGATATGTTTGTGTTCCTTTTTAGAAGCCCTCGTCAGTTTGAATTCTGGTGTTGGACGTAGGAATTCTGTTTTTCAGTTCATATGTTAGAAACATTTATACTTACTTTTTTGATAGCTTGTAATTGAATTAAGCACACAACAGTCACAACTTTTATTTCGTGTGATTAAGGGGTTTCTTATAACTTCAAAACACGCGTGGTGTGCGGTATGTTTCGTAATTTGCAGTGTTATAACGTTGGTTTGCATATTTATGCTTTTTATTTAATTGAAAAAGACTTATTAAATTAATAAATTAATTAATAACTACATAAAACTAATAAATACTTTCAACCAATTTTTAATAGAGGGTAAACTAATCCACGATTCGACTTTTTTTTTCACTTTCCATGTTTTTGTACAAAAGCAAAAGTTCCTAATTTCTCTATTGAAACGAGTCTGACCATTTGCGTGACAACAAAAGATGGTTCGCATGAAAAAAAAAGAAGAAAAGGATAAAATAAAAATTAGAAAAAAGAAAGAAAATAAATTCCAACTTTTAAATGAAGCACTGTAAAAGTACCTATATCTTCATGAAAATGAAGATATCGGTGATTTTTCAAGCTGAAAATTTTGCGAACATTTCTACGGATAAAACTGAAAGTTGAGCAAAAAATAGTTCGCTAGGATTAAATTTTCATAATTACGACGAGCTAGCGAAATTAAATGCTTTTACAGTAAATATTACATTACTTTTGGATTAACAAGAAAAAAGAAATAATTAAAAAAATAGATAATTGATTAATTTGCGCAACTAGTTTTATTATTTACCAAAGATCATGGGCGGTTCCAAGGGAGGGGGGGCGATGGGGCGATCGCCCCTCCCTTGGGGCACCTCCATCAGTAAATTTATGATATTGAAGCTCAAAAAAACTTAATTTTAGACGAGTTTTAATGATCGAAGGAAGGAAGTTTGGGTTCGTCCCCAGAATTTTTTCGGAATTGAAGTTTGAAACCTATGTGGTCAATATTTGCAAACCAGAAAACATAGTAAAAAGCAAATATTAAAATCAATCGCCCCTCCCATTAAAATTTTCTGGATTCGCAATTGCCAAAGATGTTTGGTAAATGAAATAAAAACAAGATGTGAATTTTCAAAAAGTGACTAAATTGGTATTCCTCAAAATAAAATTGTTCCACGACAATTAGGATTTATGTAAAGTAACGAAGTAGAGGAATGTGGGGCAAAGTTAGGCCCGTCATTTAGGGGGGTCAGGGGGGCCCCCTGACTTTGAGAAATTAATGTATTTACATATAAGTGGGCGTGGTTTTTTATGTTTTTAAATGAAATTACATTGTGTTAGGACCCTTTGCCCCCCCCCCCCCCTCCTGTAAAAACTTGCAATGACGGCCCTGGGCAAAGTGAAGTGATAAAATATTTTCAGTTTGCAAAGCACAACCTATCTAGAAATATTTTAACTAAATTCTTAGACAAAGAGTTGTTATTATTTAAAAAAGAAATAATTCTAAAAACCAATGAAAAAAATAGCACAGGTCACTTTCAAAATTTTATACACGTATTGTAATAGTCGTGGTTTATCGAAAATATTTCTTGTTGTTAAAATACATAAAATTCTTGTAATTATAATTTTGATTATTAGTTGAGGTCTACTGAAGTCTTGATGTGCACTACTTATTTAGTTCATATTATGCATGTTTGGATTTTAAATATTCAATGCAATTTGTGAAGTAAGTGGATCGGGCAAAGAGACATAGTTCATTTCGTTTACTTATTCATTCATTGATAAAACACACGCGTATTTCTTCATTTACTAATTCATTTGCATTCTTTTACTTATTAATTCACTTATTTTTCCCTATTCATTCTCTTATTTATTCACTCTTGTTTTTCTCTTATTATAATTAATTCATTTACTCATTTATTTATTTCTTCGCTAGTTTTTTCTTTATTAATACCTTTGTTCATTTATTTACACATTCATTTCGTAAAAATTACTTTTAATCATCAAATAGGAAATTTTTCATCACAATATTTCATGGCTTTTTGAGGTGTAAATTTTCTACCTGTTTTCAAAGGTACAAAATAACTCCCAAAAATGAAAAATAGTATTTCGACGTGAATTTTTTTACAAAACACATCATCCCTTCTTTACCTACTATAATTTTTAGAACAAATTTCCAATCATTTTGAAGTACCGTAAAGTCGGGTTACTTGGACCCACAAGGAGGTTACTTGAGCCCACAGTAAAATGATAAAATCTGGGTTTGGTACTAGCATTAGAGACTGCATAGTGCTTCTACCTAGAGGAGAAACGAGGAACTACGTGCAAGTCTTCAACTAATAAGTACCAAACCTAGATTTTATCATTTTACTGTAATGGGCTCAAGTAACCCCCTAGGGTCCAAGTAACCCGACTTTACGGTAGGTAAGTTACCTTAACTATTTCACTTTACCCCATAGTCCACAACATATTTCGAGTAGGTAAAACCAAAAAAAAACATTAACCCAAGTAAAATGTCTAAAGACTTTCCTCGATATAAGCTTCATTTCTTATCCTTGAGCAACCCGGTCCATCCACGCAAACCGAAGAGAGGTCGAACTATTTTCCGACCATCGCACCTGTTAAACTTTCCTCTCAAAAGCTAAAAATGAAACTAATTTGTTTCGTCGTTAGATTAAGGGGTTGTTAATAAGAATTTCAAAAACGTAGTTGAAATGATATTCCATAGAGTAAAATTGTTTCACACTGCAAAAACTAAACTTGTTTTTACACTGGCAGCCGATGTTTCAGTTTAAAACTAAAATGCAGTAATAAACTAAAATTGTTAATTTTATAGCTTAACCCATTAATGCCCGACATTTTTTTCCAAAGATATTTTGTATGCTGGTTACAAACAGTGTTTAATGGACAGGAAAAATAATTTAAAAAATATTATGTCAAAAATATTTTTTTTATTAAGGAAAGAAAAATCGTCCATTAAAAGTTACGATAGACCCCATAGGGTGCATAATTTATTTACTAAATTTTTTTATGCCTACGCTATAATATTTAAAAAGACATTTTATAAGAAGAAGTAAAATCAGCAATTAACATAAACTGGGAAGCTGGGAACAACTTTGAAAACTTAGCTTTTGGATCTTGAGATTGTGAATGATGTAATCCTTGATAAAAATCATATTAAAACTGCTACAGATCACACTTTACAATGGTTATGTGCTGCAATCTGTAAAAAACGAATTGAAACAATACCAAGGTACTCATTGAACACTATTATTTGGTTGAAATGTTCATTTTGGGGGAATTCAAACCCTTTTTTTGGACCGTCCCTAAAAAGGGAAGCTAGGCATTCATGGGTTAATACTGTGCATGTTTCAGTTTTAAACTGGAACCTCGACTACCAGTGTTATACTGTTAAAACAAGTTTATTTTTTGCAGTGCGTGACAATTAGGATTTATGCAATGATGCGATCAAACTATTTTTCGACCATTTGCATCTGTTTAATAACTTTCCTCTTCAAAAGCTAAAAAGGATATTTTTTGTTTCTTCGTCAGATTAACAGCTTGCTAATCAAATTTTTAAAAATGCAGTTCAAATGCTGTTGCCCAGATTAAAATTGTTTAACGTCAATTAGAATTTCTGCAATGTAACGAAATAAATATTTCTTCTAGGTTCTTGCGCAACCTAGTCCATCCACGCAAACCAGAGAGAGGTCAAACAGTTTTCCGACCATCGCACCTGTTTAACTTTCCTCTCAAAAACTAAAAACGAAACTATTTTGTTTCTTCGTCAGATTAAGGGGTTGTTAGCTGCTCAAACCGCGCGAGACTGCTTTGGTGATTTTTTTTTTTTCTTTTGCTCTTCTTTATTACCCGAGCAGGCTGATAGGGATCTCTTAAATCTCTGCTGCAGACAACCTGACGCTGTGTGCCTTAAAAATATTATTCTCTGCTTGTGTCCCTTGACGATTTTTTCTTTTCTTTTGGCTCCTTTTGAATGTGTTTGATGGATGAGATCGCTTGAGGAGTCTGATATGACGTATAATTACTTGTTTTTCTTTTAGGAAATAAAAATTTTCCACCGTCTTGATTGAATGAACAAAGTTGTTGAAACTTTATTGAGTGGTCTCTTTTGGAAATGCATTGGATCATCAGCTACCTCTCGCGAATTAATGTATCTCTGAAAGATGCGTTTTGCAAAGTTTAGTTCAATGAACGCAGATTATTATAAACGTGGGAACCTTGCAAAGGATCCTCTGTATTTTAAGTTATTTAAAAATAGATTCGTTTCGAAGTTTAATACTGTAAGTAGAGACTAATGGTATTGGTAAACGCGGTATCTACAGAAGGATCGTTCATATTAAAAATTATTTTAAAAATAATTGTGTGAAACATTTAATTATTTAGAAATAAAATTGGAAATAAAATATAGAAATAAAATTTAGCACTACGTCAATCCCCCCTCCCAAAATAGCATCATATTATTATATTTTCCCCAAGTAGCACAATTGTAACCTATTTTCTTCCTATCTTGCAATCACTAGTATGATTTTCAATCCACACCAACTATTTAAAATTGAATTATACTTTGAGCAAATTCTATGTCTTTAATTTTAGTATTCAGTAATTACCAACCTAAATTCGTTGAGTAATTTTATTGAATAGATGTTTACCGACTACTTTTCTCAATCCTGATCCTACTTTTTATGGCTTTAGTCCTTGATTTTCATTCATTTGCTTGAAATTTTTCAGATACCGGAGAATAGATTAAAATTTTCTTAATTACATATTTTGTTGAGCTCGTAATTAAATTTGTATCTTTCATTTCAGAAGAGAAAAAAAAACAGTGAAATCCTTCATTTATTTCCTTTCATCCTGTTTATTTCACTGTATTCCAATAGTAATCTTCAAAGTCATTTTTTCCCAATCGAAATATCTTCCGCTTTTAATTTAAAGAAACGCTTGCTGGTGAAATCAAATGATGCTCTGCATTAATACGGTGCCTCATTTAGGCCAAGATGATCATAGAGATTAGTGCAGCACAATCGTTGAGCTGTCTTGTTGAGAAAGATTATCATTGAGCTAGAACTTTAAGTGAAATATGAGTCGTTTAATATATTATTATCTTTGAGTTATCTTGTTTAGTGCAGGATTGTCTTTGAGTTATATCGCTTAGTGGAGGTTGATCATTGATCCATTCTGTTTAGTGCAGGTTTATCCCTATCTCGTGTACTGCAAGATTATCTTTGAGCCATCTTGTTTAGTACAGGCTTGTCTGTGATTTACCACGTTTTTTATAGGATTATCTTTGAGCTATATCGCTTGGTGAAGCATGATTATTGATTTATTCTGTTTAGTGCTGGATTATCCCTAAGCTATCTCGTGTAGTGCAAGATTATCTTACGCTTGTTTTTGATGTCTCCCGTTTAGTACATCATTTTCTTTGAGCAATCTTGTTAAGAGCAGGATTGTCTTTGAGTTATATCTCTTAGTGGAGGATGATCATTGATCTATTTCGCTTAATCCCGAATTATCGGTGAGCTATTTCGTATGCTGCAAGATTATCTTTGAGCTATCTTGTAAAGTACAGGCTTGTCTTTGATCTGTCCCGTTCAGTACAGGATTATAAAAGATTTATATCATCGTAGGATAACTACTTAGCTATATCGTTCAGTGCAAGATTTTTGCCGGCTAACTCCTTTGCTTAAGCATCCAGTTTTTTTCCCTATGTAAAAATCTTTACGCAGCAATTCCTTTTGCTTATAATCTCCTCCCTCTTTAATGTCAATCAGACACTTACAAATTAAATCAAATCATTAACTTTATTGTTTGCAGTTATGCTTCATATTTCTAAAGAAATACTCACAGCAATGCAATACAGTACCAGCTCGTTTATTCCATCCATGGACTGCAGTTTCGTGCTTATTATGTACTCATCAGCATGGAATAGGAATTAAACGAGATGGAGGCAAAAATCCCCTTATAGAGCAAATAGAGCCAACAAAAACTGCATTATAAGCACGAAACTGCAGTCCACGGATGGAATAAACGAGTTAGTGGTGTATTGCATGCTTCTGCCTTAGCCCTAGCTCAGGGGCGGTTACTTACTGTTTTATACTCACAATGATCTCACTTAGTGGATTTTACTTATCCACTTACACGTTGACAATACTGTCCATGTCACAACCATACACTCTATACACTCACAACAATCTCGCTTAGTAGATTTTACTTATTCACTTGCTCTTTGACAATAATGTCCATGTCACAACCTTACACTCTATATACTCACAACAATCTCGCTTTGAAGATTTTATTTATTCACTTGCACGTTGACAATACTGACCATGTTTCAACCATACACTCCATACACTCGCAACAACTTGTAGATTTTACTAGTAGATTTTACTTATTCACTTGCACGTTGACAATACTGTCCATGTCACAACCATACACTCTATACACTCACAACAATCTCGCTTAGTAGATTTTACTTATTTACTTGCACGTTGACAATTCTTTCCATGTTCTCCCCAGGTGCAAAATCTCAACTTCAATCGCCTATTTTTTTTCGAAATCGTTTCCGATCGTCCAAAATCATCATTTCATCCTTATCTCGTTACTCGATGATTACCATACGAAAGCCATTCATCTTTGTCAATACGCGGGCTGTTTGAAAATCCAATTGTATGTTGTTTCTGGTCTCTGCCGGCATTAATGGTAACGACTGCTTATTTCCCGCTGGCCCCAGGCTTCCTCGTCTTTTGATGCACCATTGTCAACTCCATAAATAGTAATTTGTCAATCTCCTCTCACTCCCATTTCCTACGTGTATTTACACCACCATCCGAGCGTGACGTCATCAATCCTTCGTCTTATGCCTCTTTTCTATCTGATGGAACCCCTCTGGAGGACAGTCTGACCCGTCCGCCATTTTGGTCCCAAGACACTGTAACAAAATGAAAATTGTTCTCACAGTATAAACTAAAATTTCTACTTTTACAGTACGAAACTGTAAAATTGCAAATTTTACAGTAATAAACTGCAAAAGTGGTATTTTGACAGTTCATTACCGTGCATTTTAAAGTTTTAAACTGGAACCTCTGCTGTCAGTATTATACTGTTGTGTTTACAGTATAATACAGCTAAACTTTACGGCAATAAACTGTAAAATCTCTATCTTTACAGCAAGAAACTGTGAAATTACTAGTTTTGCAGTTTATTACAGTGCATTTTGCAGTTTTAAATTGGAACCTCGGCTGCCAGTATTATACTGTAAAAAGAACAGTTCATTTTTTGCAGTGCAGCTTGGTATCCAGCCTTGTATCGGTAGCAGGTTTTATGGTGGCCCCAGGGAGGAAGCCCGTGTCCCCTCCAAAGAGATAAACACCATTGGCTATTTTTTAACTCGTTTCTTCATAACATGAGTAAACATTTTAAACTGTTAAAAAAACATTCAAAACATTCTTAACAAATGCACTCACATGTACATTCAGTTCATCTTGTGAGGTAGTCAGATAAGTCTGACTCTGATGGAGAGGTTTCGGGTTTGAATCTCGGCTCGAGCATGGATGTACTTCCTCTCTCCTATCCTTCCTTTGTATGAATGTGTTGTTCTGCTGTATATACGGGTCCTCATGGCACGTATGAGCTGTGGCAGTCGGATTTCACACCGAACTACGGTGCAGTTGTGTCCTTTCTTTGTGTGTATGTGTTGTTCTGCTGTATATACGGGGTCCTCATGGCACGTATGAGCTGTGGAAGTCGAATTTCACACCGAACTACGGTGCAGTTGTGTCCTTTCTTTGTGTGAATAAGTTATTCTGCTGTATGTGAATGTGTTGTTCTGCTGTATATACGGTTCCTCATGGCACGTATGAGCTGTGGAAGTCGGATTTCACACCGAACTACGGTGCAGTTGTGTCCTTTCTTTGTGTGAATGTGTTATTCTGCTGTATGTGAATGTGTTATTCTGCTGTATGTGAATGTGTTGTTCTGCTGTGTGTGAATGTGTTGTTCTGCTGTATGTGAATGTGTTGTTCTGCTGTATATACGGGTCCTCATGGCACGTATGAGCTGTGGAAGTCGGATTTCACACCGAACTACGGTGCAGTTGTGTCCTTTCTTTGTGTGAATGTGTTATTCTGCTGTATGTGAATGTGTTGTTCTGCTGTGTGTGAATGTGTTGTTCTGCTGTATGTGAATGTGTTGTTCTGCTGTATATACGGGTCCTCATGGCACGTATGAGCTGTGGAAGTCGGATTTCACACCGAACTACGTTGCAGTTGTGTCCTTTCTTTGTGTGAATGTGTTATTCTGCTGTATGTGAATGTGTTATTCTGCTGTATGTGAATGTGTTGTTCTGCTGTATATACGGGTCCTCATGGCACGTATGAGCTGTGGCAGTCGGATTTCACACCGAACTACGGTGCAGTTGTGTCCTTTCTTTGTGTGAATGTGTTGTTCTGCTGTATATACGGGTCCTCATGGCACGTATGAGCTGTGGAAGTCGGATTTCACACCGAACTACGGTGCAGTTGTGTCCTTTCTTTGTGTGAATGTGTTATTCTGCTGTATGTGAATGTGTTGTTCTGCTGTGTGTGAATGTGTTGTTCTGCTGTATGTGAATGTGTTGTTCTGCTGTATATACGGGTCCTCATGGCACGTATGAGCTGTGGCAGTCGGATTTCACACCGAACTACGGTGCAGTTGTGTCCTTTCTTTGTGTGAATGTGTTGTTCTGCTGTATATACGGGGTCCTCATGGCACGTATGAGCTGTGGAAGTCGAATTTCACACCGAACTACGGTGCAGTTGTGTCCTTTCTTTGTGTGAATAAGTTATTCTACTGTATGTGAATGTGTTGTTCTGCTGTATATACGGGTCCTCATGGCACGTATGAGCTGTGGAAGTCGGATTTCACACCGAACTACGGTGCAGTTGTGTCCTTTCTTTGTGTGAATGTGTTATTCTGCTGTATGTGAATGTGTTATTCTGCTGTATGTGAATGTGTTGTTCTGCTGTGTGTGAATGTGTTGTTCTGCTGTATGTGAATGTGTTGTTCTGCTGTATATACGGGTCCTCATGGCACGTATGAGCTGTGGCAGTCGGATTTCACACCGAACTACGGTGCAGTTGTGTCCTTTCTTTGTGTGAATGTGTTGTTCTGCTGTATATACGGGGTCCTCATGGCACGTATGAGTTGTGGAAGTCGAATTTCACACCGAACTACGGTGCAGTTGTGTCCTTTCTTTGTGTGAATAAGTTATTCTGCTGTATGTGAATGTGTTGTTCTGCTGTATGTGAATGTGTTGTTCTGCTGTATATACGGGTCCTCATGGCACGTATGAGCTGTGGAAGTCGGATTTCACACCGAACTACGGTGCAGTTGTGTCTTTTCTTTGTGTGAATGTGTTATTCTGCTGTATGTGAATGTGTTGTTCTGCTGTGTGTGAATGTGTTGTTCTGCTGTATGTGAATGTTTTGTTCTGCTGTATATACGGGTCCTCATGGCACGTATGAGCTGTGGAAGTCGGATTTCACACCGAACTACGGTGCAGTTGTATCCTTTCTTTGTGTGAATGTGTTATTCTGCTGTATGTGAATGTGTTATTCTGCTGTATGTGAATGTGTTGTTCTGCTGTGTGTGAATGTGTTGTTCTGCTGTATGTGAATGTGTTGTTCTGCTGTATATACGGGTCCTCATGGCACGTATGAGCTGTGGAAGTCGGATTTCACACCGAACTACGGTGCAGTTGTGTCCTTTCTTTGTGTGAATGTGTTGTTCTGCTGTATATACGGGGTCCTCATGGCACGTATGAGCTGTGGAAGTCGAATTTCACACCGAACTACGGTGCAGTTGTGTCCTTTCTTTGTGTGAATAAGTTATTCTGCTGTATGTGAATGTGTTGTTCTGCTGTATGTGAATGTGTTGTTCTGCTGTATATACGGGTCCTCATGGCACGTATGAGCTGTGGAAGTCGGATTTCACACCGAACTACGGTGCAGTTGTGTCCTTTCTTTGTGTGAATGTGTTATTCTGCTGTATGTGAATGTGTTATTCTGCTGTATGTGAATGTGTTGTTCTGCTGTGTGTGAATGTGTTGTTCTGCTGTATGTGAATGTGTTATTCTGCTGTATATACGGGTCCTCATGGCACGTATGAGCTGTGGAAGTCGGATTTCACACCGAACTACGGTACAGTGGAAAAACTAAAGCTGCACACCCCAAATTGCCAGCCTAGCTGGCACAAGACAACAACAACACCTTACGCGTTCAGAACATATTTGAATAAAATCACTTTGGTTTGCTTCGGGAGTAATATTGCAGTCGGCGGTCAGTGTTAAAGTATATATAACACTCTCGAGTATCGAATTCATTTGTACACTGGAAAAAAGGAACTGTTGTTTTTACAGTATAATACTGGCAGTTAAGGTACCAATTTAAAACTAAAATGCACAGTAATAAACTGCAAAACTAGCAATTCTACAATTTCTCACTGTAAAGTAAAATATTTTACAGTTTATTACAGTAATATTTAGCTACATTATACTGTAAAAGCAACAGTATAATATTGGCAGCAGAAGTTCCAGTTCAAAACTGTAAAGTGCACGGTGATAAACTTAAATTAGCAGTTTTGCAGTTTATTACTCTAAAATTAACCCTTTTTACAGTTAATTTCTAAATTAGCTGTATTATACTGCAAAAAAGCAGTCATTTTTTACAGTGTATCGAATTCATTTGTATGCAGAATCCCGATTCCTTAGCTAATTTTTCTTTGATAGAAAAAAGAACTGATTATTTCGTTTTCATACCCTCTTGCAGGGTGTAAAAAAAATCAATGATTTTTTTTTTAAAATAAAAAAAATCGGATTTTTTTGATTTAAATCAGATTTTTTTGATTTAAATCGGATTTTTTTTATTTTTTTTTTAAATTAGAAACTTCAGTAATTAATTAATTTTTATTTATGAACAACTTACTTTTAAGTTTTTTAAAATACAAAAACACCTTTGAAGTAAAGTTTCACAAGTAAGAAACCCAGAAAAAAGTGTTAGAAGCCAATCTGAAAATAATCCTGTCTACTAGCTAGGATAAAAATCAAATGAGGCAGGAAGCTCAACCCGATCCTCACTTCATTAACCTCCCCCCCCCCTCTTTATTTTGCTTTTGTTTTGTAAAGCTGGAATATGTAACATTTCAGCCACTAATAAAGACTGCACCCCCCCCCCCCCCCAGTTGCTAATGCAAGGCATAAAAAATTCATCTTCTGTTTGGTTGTATTTGTTTTTTCTTTTCACTGAAAGTATATCACACATTCTATCATGTCCCCCCCCCCCCCCCCAATTCACTCTTTGCAACATCTGCCCTGCACCTGCATGTATTTTCTTTATTTCACATATTAGACAACAAATAGCACTATTTGTGCATACATATTATTTGGACTGCAACCTTCCAGCATCTGTGGAGGGGGGATGAGTAGCATTACTTTTCCATTTATTAGATGGAAATCAAAGCTCTAAAACAAAATGGTGAAAATAATGAAATTGGGATTCTCTAAGAGAATTTTTTAAGGATTAAAATAAAAAGTGATTTAAATCAATGATTTTTTAAAAAAAAATCAATTGATTTAAATCACGATTTAAATCACTGATTTAAATCTCACGATTTAAATCACTGATTTAAATCAATTGATTTAAATCATTGACACCCTGCCCTCTTGTCTTAATCGTTATAACGATGGCGCTAGGAAATACCGTGCGTTATCACAGTGGACGCCGATGAGTTGAATCAGTGGTTGATTCAACTCACCTTTGACGAATCAAATCGGCAAAAACTGATCAAAATGTAGCTTTATTAAATTAGCCACGCTATTGAATCAACCTTTTTACGGAGTCCAAAACTGCTTAGAACAAATGTCATTAATATAAGGACCGGCCACTGTATACCATTTTGCTGCAATTTTTCGAATTATCGCAGTTAATTGGCTTAAAATGTTAAAAAAGACTCATTACCACCACATTCAAAGTATGAAATATGTATGTACTCTTCTGTCGATTAATCAGCTTTAAGGGTTCTTGAAAAACATGTAAAGGAACCACATAACTTTTTGAATCAATAAGTCTAGGTGGTACTGGTGATACAACTCTTTAAGTATGATACTCACTACATGTAACACGTACTAATGGTTCCACGTGCTCTCGTTTGGGACCAAAATGTCGGAAGAGTCAGCTCCCCTGAAAAACCGGCTTTACTATCTCCTGGTCTGACAGCCAATTACGATCTGACTTGACTGGTCACTTGTGTTTATTTGAGGATGACGTCGATTTAGAAGGAAAATTAAGGCTACTCTTTTTTTTCCTGAATTAATCAAAGAGCCAGTGATGTTTATTGTACTTGAAATTCTCTTTTTTGCTTCCTTCCATTATTGTGGACAAGCATCGGTGAATAGGTGAGAGAGAAATTACGTCACCAATTGTTGGCGTGAATTAGTTTGGAAATTATAGACGTTAGCAGTCAGTATTTCTTTTTTATTTCCTTCTCGCAAACAATTTCTTTTTAACAGCCAATGAATACAATATGCTTGAAACAATGCACAGGGTGTTTCATATTGAATTCGAAAAAAGGAGAAGCATTTGGGATTGGATTTATTTGGCCAAAACAAGTTGATTTTGAAGCTCTAATCATAGGGTAGACCTACCAATCAATGAAGATTTAGCGCAGTTTCATTTTCAAAAATTTATAGCGTCATTAAAAATTGTAATATTTGCCACAAGACAGTAAAAATCAACTTTGGATGTGATGTATTTAGTTAGTTCTTTAAAAATTGGAGAACTTTTATGGTTTCGCTCAGTGGTGTATCCAAGGGAGGTGCAACGGAAATATGCACCCTCAAGATTTTGCTATATTGTTAAAGGAAATGGCACCAATGTTTTGAAAATCTAAAATTGCTCAAGTACAAAATGGAAGGAGAGATCCAAAATGAATGGTTGTAGAAGAGGGCAAGGTTGCAAAACGAAACTTTCATGAAAATGTACTTCGAATATTTTCCGATGAAGAATTGTTCTTGCTTTAAACGTTTAAATATTGTAGCATGATGAGTTTTTTTCCTACAATTTTAAATGAAAACCAAATAAATAATGTGGGGTTGTACAGAGCGTTTAAAAGACAATTCAATTCAGATAGAATTAAAATTTTGATTGAAATGGCAAGTGGACAAATGTGATATGTGGCAATTTTGAAAAACTTACATTTTACCATGGATTAAGGTGATAAGTCCTTCAGTATCATGTCCCCTTAGTCACAAAAATAGTTGGTTCCTATGAATATGAACCCGTTTTACCCGTTGAGAAAAATACATCACAAAAAATAAAACAACATTTTTGTGTTTGTTTTTTTTTTTTTTTTTTTGAAAGATCTTCTAGAAATTTAAAAAATTGTCACATGTCACCTTTATCCACTAGCTCCTTCAATTCTTTAGATATACTCGCAATAAATATATCGAGTTAGCTTCTTTGTCTGTTTGTTATTCTTTCCAAATAAAGTTGCTCCATATTCAAATAATAATAATAATAATAATAAAATCGTGGTTACTGTACGAAAATGGTAAACTGTTCGTAAAAATGAATGTTAATTAAAAATTCAACTTCGTTTTCAATTATTCTTCATTTTCTCCCCCAAAAATGCAGTGATACATTTTTCACACTGTAAAACTAGCTATTTTACAGTTTATCACTGTAAAATTAGCAATTTTACAGCTTATTACCATAAAATTAGCTGTATTATACTTAGAAAAAATAGTGCAAAACTGGAAGCAGAGGTTCCAGTTTAAAATAAAAAGGACAGTAATAAACTAAAACTAGCAATTTTTCCAGTTTATTACTGTAAAATTACTATAAAATTAGCAGTACTGTACCGCCAAGACAACATTGATTTGTTACAATGTGCAGTTTACCAAGCACAAGAAAAGGGATCATGTGTTTGTCTCATAAAATCGCTCCCTTCTTGAATATTCAACCATGCAAGAAATACACCTTCATGATCCTTCACGTACAACCTCCTCACTCCTTTGAAGCCTGATTTATTCAAAGCAACCATAAGAATAGAAATGTCTTTCATTATCAATACTTCGTGCTGGGCTCTCATTTCATGTGTGACTTATACTTCAGTCGCCCCAAGTTCGGCTCTTTGAAGCTGTAATTAAAAGCAGAAGGAGGAAAATCCCGCACTGGCGTCGTTGTATTCCCTGTGTTAGTAATTTATGGTTAAAGAATTTAGTAGTTGTTGCTCTAGTCTCATTTTTCTTTATAGAGGTTGATACAGAGAACGTAAACAAAAGATTATGTTTTTGCAAAACAATTCTGAGATGAAATAAGGCATTTTTTAATTTTTTATTCTATACTCTGGAGACAAAGGCGGATCTAAAAACTTTTCAAGGGAGGGGCGATTGATTTTCTTTACTTACTTTTTACTATGTATACTGGTTAGAAAATACTTA
>JAXGGA010007030.1:0-65438 GCA_038373865.1 Uloborus plumipes
TGGGTGGTTCTATACTCCACTTGGGCTCTTCTATCACCCCTTTTCGTATTGCAGATTCGATCGAACTCACCCTGTATATTACATTTCAATAACTATTTTGTAAACTTGGATTGTGTGGATAAAGCATTTCATCCTTTTTTTTCTTTAGAAGTTTCTTTCAAGAAATGGGTGAACTGAAGTGAAACTTCCGATTATTTGTTGTTTAAAAGCTCACTGGTATCAAAAATAGACGTCATTGATCATCTCAAATAAACAGCAAAATTACCAATTAAACTTATGGTAATGATGCCGACAAAGTGTGAAGCGCTGATTAAAAGTTCTTAAAACATGAAACACATTTAGTGCTACAGTAGTTTTCTAGCTTAAAGATCAGTTTTGCGATCTGCAAATGTATATAATAGGCTTTTGTAAGAGAGTGGAAAATAACTTTACTCTTTCTCGTTTCAAATTCAAATAATATTAATGCATTTAATAAATTTTTGAGCGCAAAGACCAATTTCGCTATCTTTAAATGTAAGAAGTACATATTGATCGTTAATAAGAGATTAAGAAAATAACTTCATTCTCTCTCCAAATTAAACAAATATTACTGTCTATAATAAACTATTAGATTATGCCTGATTAATTCGTATCTGTCTAACACCTAGAATAGTAAAATATATCTATGTTTAAATATTAAAATAATACTCTAGCTCTTCTCTTCCTCCTTAAAAGAAAAGTATAAGGTTAGAAGGTAAATATTTTGAAAGTTCTTAAGCCACACACACACACACACACACACACACACTTTTTGTTCTTTTTTCAATGTTAATCCCAACATTCATTTTAATGCAGCGTTAACACATACAGAAGCAGATATACTAAAGGATTTTACTGTCCAAGATGAGTAAATACGTAACATACACTCTTTATTATTGTTTATTTATTTTAAAACACTAAGACAAGATACATTTTTATTAGAAACTCGATAATCTCATTTTATATTATCATATACAGCTTAGAAATTGAGCTGAAAATAATTGTGATGTGCGAAAGGTTCAAGAGACATATTGTGAGAGGGAAACCTATAAATATGATTATTTAAAATCATGCAATCATAACTTTTCGCTTCAATTTTCAAATTACTTTTACACTATTTGATGAATCAAATGAAGAATCTTTTTCTTTTTAAGCAATTTATTTCCCTACGCATAATGAACTGAAGTATATTTTATTTGCAATGATTTCATATTCGTTTCCCAAGTAGCACACTTCGTTTTTTAAAGGTTGTAAAATGGTTATTAACGTTGCAACAACCGCTTAAAAACGTTTATAAAACGTTTAAAGGATTTTTAAAGGATTTTTTCTGCTCTTTCGAAATATGTGCTTATTTTGTGCGTAGACCCACCAGGAACTTCAGAAATTGGTCTTTTTCTCATAATTTTGTTTTTTTGCGAATTTTCCTTAAATATACCATACCTTGGTTACGGTTACGAATTGACACCGCTAATGGGTGGTTCTATACTCCACTTGGGCTCTTCTATCACCCCTTTTCGTATTGCAGATTCGATCGAACTCACCCTGTATAATACATTTCAATAACTATTTTGTAAATTTGGATTGTGTGGATAAAGAATTTCATCCTTTTATTTCTTTAGAAGTTTCTTTCAAGAAATGGGTGAACTGAAGTGAAACTTCCGATTATTTGTTGTTTAAAAGCTCACTGGTATCAAAAAAAGACGTCATCGATCATCTCAAATAAACAGCAAAATTACCAATTAAACTTATAGTAATGATGCCGACAAAGTGTGAAGCGCTGATTAAAACGTTTATAAAACGTTTAAAGGTTATTAGTGCTACCAAGGTTAGCATGAAGAATGAGCAAAACAGTTTCTGCTCAGAAGTGTAAGGTCCTGGTTCACATCAGCAGAAAACCGACCGAAATCGAAGGCAGAAACCGAAATCCGGGTACTTTGAATTTAAAGGAAATTTTTAAGAACCTGGATTTTCGGTTTCTGCCTTCGGTTTCGGTCGGTTTTCTGCCGATGAAGAGCCAGGCCCTAACACTTAAAACCATGGATGGTACAAGAAGAGATGATAACACGAACCAATGCTTAGTTGAAAGAAGATCTTATTTAGAACTAGAAGATCTATAAAAAATGAAGTTACATAAAAGGAAGTGGCATTAATCTGTAAGTACATGTCAGTCACCTTATTTAAAATCTCATTTTAAATGAGATTCTGGAGATTTGGTAAATTATTTCAAATGCCATCCGCAACTGGAGGGTCAGTTGTTTACACATATTTTTAAAAAAAGTTATATTAAACCTCGTAAAATAGCTTAGATATTTGAGCAAATACTTTGAACAGCCATACTTTGCATACAAACATTATTTTAAAAAAAAAAAGAAGAAATCATTAAAAACGTTCATCGATGCATGTTTAGTTTATGAACGAAGAACACAATAAGCTTAACAAAGCGCTAGGTAGGATTTTATATTTGTACCCTTTTAATGTTAAGATTAAATTTTAAAAGGTTACTCTTATTGAAATTGAAGTAAACTTTGTAAAAGTCAGAAATATTTTTTTCTCTAACTGAAATTTAACACCTTTGTTTATCGTACAATAAAGTCAACGCATAACTAGATTAAGTTTTCAGGTTGCAAGACGTTTTTGATTTGCTGTACGTTGCCTAACTTAAAACAATAAAATAATTTAAGCCAATAAATGTTAGTTAAATTATACACGTAGGGGAGAGCGGGGCTAAAAGTTCCGCGGGTAAGTTGTTCCCTTTGAAATAGCTCAGCTAAGAAAAAAAATAAATGTATTTTGTCAATACGTCGTGAAATAGAATGTTATAGCGCACAAATGGCAGCTATTTTAGCCAGCCCAGTGGCGTTCGGTATATTAAAAGCCGAGCACGTGCATTACTGATCTACGAAAGTAAATATTTTTGGTTTTGGTGTTTTTGGTCTTTTGACCAAAATTTAATAGTTATTGTTAAGTTTTTTGGCATTTTTCTATGAAGATAGATTGTGCACCCTAATACCATGCGCTGAAACCATTTACGTTTCGTTACCTAACTTATAATTTGATGTTTTAAAGACATGTGCTTTTGGGGCTAGTTGTTCCCTTTTTTGGGGGCAAGTTGTTCCGCGAAACAACTTGCCCTAGAAAAATTAGCAAGTATCCCGAAGGAATCTTTTGCCCTATTCATCTGTACCAGTGATGCAGTAAATAAGTACACATATAAATAAATATTATATGATACTGTGAAAGACCGAAAGTGAGATGATACACTTTCACCAAAAATAAATCCTGAAATATTTAGTCTATCCGATAGATATATATTAGATATAAAATTTTCGGAGAGCAAACTATGAAAGACATCGAAATATATTTCATACTTTAATATAAAAATCATATTTTTGGAGGATCTTATTTCAAATTTTAGCTTAATTCCTGTTATAACTGAAGACTGAACCAATTATTTTAGCTTATTAGCTGTTGAAGCTGTTAATTATTATATGTAATTTTTACATGTTGCACTGTCATTACTGTATTTTACCATATAAATGGTTTTCAGTTTACTATTTACTAGATGCGTTGCCCGGCTTTGCACGGTCTACCTTGAGAATAAACTTTTTTCAAGCGCCGCTCGTCTAAAAGTCCCGATTAGATATTTAAAGTCGATATTTTGCCGGCATCCAGCACAAAAAATCTGTTATGGACCCCACACTACTTCCTTTTTCTTAGTAGATGCCTTCAGTGTTAAAATAGCGCAACAAATAAAACATTTACATCCCTAGATTGACATGAAACAATGCAAAAAAAGAGTTTTACAATGATTAATTTTTTTACATATGGCCGATTTTAACATCATTCATCGGTTTTTTTCTCAAAATATCGCCAACAGCGCCAAATTGTACCGGAAGTCAAGAAATCATTTTTCCTCGCCAACATGGCGATATGTCGCCAAGTTGGCGTCAAACACTTGGTGACCAAAAGCTTGGCGATATATCGCCTAGTGATCGCGCCAAATCATATCACTTGTGTCTACAAATCAATACTGATCCCCCCCCCAAAAGGTTTAACCCCCCTGGGAACATTCAAATGCAACCACAAGGGGAGGTGCACAACTGGACCTCCCTCAGAGCCTACATATCAAAGTAGAAACTTCTACGTCATACAGTTTTTAAGTTATGTGACATACATACGCACATACATACATGCGTACATACAGACATCACGAGAAATATCGTCGTAATTAACTCGAGGGTGGTCGATGTATATATAATATCTATAATAACTTCCTTTGCTACGTAAGAGGAAGTAAAAAAGTCGTAGTAAGTACGATAAAACAGCTAATTATTTAAACGATATTTTTGTAGCCCTTTAATAAAGTTATACTAATATAAACCATTGTTTTTTTTCACAAATTATGTTTTTAATGAGCTATTCTTATCGCAGAGTGGTTAAATTCGAAATCAGCATCGTTATTCATCGTCTTGTTAATCTCGGAACATTTTGCCCCATCCACGGAACAACTTGCCCCAAGGCGGGGTTTGTTGTTACTTTTCGGCTTTACTTGTTATGAAATTAATTATTCAAAAATCTTACGAAATACAACTCAAAAAACAGTTTGTATATCAAAGGGACATATAATACTAGGTTTTAACCTCGGAATATTTATTCTAGAACCAAGTTTTCAAAACGAATTTTGAGCTTGATTAAAAATCGGAACTTTTAGCCCCGCTCTCCCCTACTTCAAAGATTCTGTAAAATTCACTGCAGGTATTGGAATAAGAAAAAACATACAGGGATACCTAGGGGTAGACCGCCTATATTGGACCCCCTAAGAACAGGAGGCATGTGTCGCTCAATGTGAAGCAAAACAGAAATGCAAAATAGGTCATCGTAAGCTAAATTTAATCAGGAACCACCCTAGGAGCTTATATTTTCTGAAAACATGAAAATTATTTTTTAAAAAAGTATCTTATAAAAAGTTGCAAAAGTCCAATATAGGAATATATGCGCCTAAATTGAACCATGCGCTTCTTAAATTGGACCGTACCAGGAAATCATAGAATAATTTATGTTTGAACTATACAGCTTTTTTCCAGGAACCACAGATCGAACTTCTTTTGCTTGGGTCTCACTTAGGCAGTGTTGATAACTCGCCGATGTCATTTCGTACACTTAATCATGTTTTGCACTTCATCTCTATGATAAATATTGCAATAATAATTGTTTTGTGCAGTTTCTTGCTTTTCTTGTGTGACTTTTTCTGCTCTATGCCTCTTTTATACGGCCGTTAGAATGATTGCTGAGATAGCCTTCCTTTTTGTTCCTTCTATTTTTTAGGTACAGGTAATATGTAAGCTGGCTTTACAAAATCAGTTAGAGTTGACATGTTTTGATGAGAACTATCCGCCGATTCTGCAGAACTTGTACTAATTTAAGTCGTAGCTAGCTCTTCTACATGGTGTACAACTTACACCGAACATCAGGCCCGTCATTTGGGGGGGGGGGCAAGGGATGGGGTCAATTGCCCCCCCCCCTCTTGAATTGGAGAAATCAATGTATTTGCATATAAGTAGGCGGGGGTTTTGTTGTTTTCTGGTGAAATTGTATTGTGTTTTTACCCTTTGCCCCCCCCCCCCTGGAAAAACTTGAAATGACGGGCCAGCCGAACATGTAACCTGTTCACTTTGACTAGTTTTATCTGGACTACTTGCCTCTAATTCTGCTGCAGCCAAGTCAATGTCATTAAATACATGTCAATTAACAGGCCAAACTCCTGTTCTTTAGAATCAACTCACAGCATTTGCCATGGCCTTGATTGCGGTTTGCCCATAAGAGTTGCAAAACAGTTCTTCTAACGCGATATTAGGTAAGTGATCTCATTAGATGTTCTCGCATCCATGTATCACATGCTCGATTAAAATATGTAGACAGAGACTGAATAAAGACCACATCTACGTGCATGATGTGCTTAAAGAGAAAACATTATTATATCGTGCTCGTTAGCCAAGTGTATTGCATCAATGTTCTTTATGTAAGTGCTGTGCCTATCCATTAATAGAAGGATATTCTTTTTACATTGCTTGGCTTAACAGTTTTGGTGAAAGTTGTATCAATTGTGTGAATTATCGTTTGTGATCCAACCTTTTTTTTTTTGAACAAGCATATTGCTCATCAGGGAAGCTTTTACGATAAGTCCGAACATGGAACGTAATCTTTTGAAAATAAGCATGGGGAGCTTGCAATTCTGTTGCACTCATGCAGCAAATAACCAGTGTATTTCTACCACGTTCACCACTCATTACTGCTCCAACCTGGTGTTTACCTCTATACGTCAATATATTTTGGGGCTTTTGGACAGTGAAAAGACCGGCTTCATCTACATTGAACATTTTAGTAGCATATAAATTGTTTACTTTTAAAATCGTTTCGACAAAGAATTTCATATTTTTCTCTCGGTAATCCAGCATAAATTTTATTTAAGTTAATAACTATGCTTAACAACCTGAAACTGCAGCTTAATGGATGAAGAGAAAAAAAAACATACATTTTAAGAAGTTGCAGCTTTTGCTTGATAAAAATGTGCTTGATAAAAAATTTTAAATGAATATCGTGAATAGGTGTTAAAGTATGCTTAAAATAAGTTTAACTACGCTATTAAATAAGACGAGTCACTTATTTTATGTTACGATTAATAAAAAGTCTTGTTTAAAATCATATTCTTAAATTGGACCACCGGTCCAATATAGGAAAATTTTTTCGGTCCAATAAAGGAAAACACGCCATTTTTTATTCTTCAGCTCATTGCTCTGTCAAAAATTATCACAATCGCGCATGTAAATACATCGATGCAATCCTTATTAAACACAGATTTTAACACTGTAACAGCATTTTACCGCAATTCACAAGTTTTTGAGTTATATTTCTAGAAACAAGTCCGCAAAATAAGATTTCGCACGTTTTCAACACAAATCAAGCCGTAACTCACGCTAAACAGTTCGAAGACTGGTGAAACTTCATACACATTGATTTTATTCCTAAAACTTTATATTTCTACTGTTAAAGTGTAGCACAGATCTCTGTACTAGATTTTAAGCCCGAGGTCCAATTTAAGCAGTGGTCCAATATAGGCGGTCTTCCCCTACATTTCTAGAAATTCAAACATTCAAAGTTCATATTATTATTGAAAGTTACACATTATATTTTACTCAAACATTCATTTTCATTTAAGCATATATAGAGGTTCCTTTTACAGACCTCAATAAAAATGCATACAATACTAGGGGAGACCGGGGCAAGATGGCGAGCCGAGCAAGATGACGAATTTCGTATTTTTTTCATTTCCCGCTAGGTAGAAGCATCAACTGCTCATTAGAGATTCTTCTATCTATTCTTCGTTCAGCAATAGTATAAAGTCGCTGAAATCGCCATTTTCAAGACAGTTCTGAAGTTGTTCTGGTTTATCGCTACCGCGATCTAACTTTTATCCATGTGCAAATAAGCTCTGATGCAAATGAATCGGTGAGTGCAAAAACTACATCAGTCCATAATTTCAAATTTTTCAGGAGAGACAAAAAACATCCTAACTCTTCCAATATTTTAAATAATCGATTGATTTTTTTTCTCAGTCACAAGATGCACATTTGAACTTCTGTCAACAAAAAGTATATTGTTTCTATTAAAATCGGACTTAGGAAAAATTAAAATGCAATTTGGACTGATGTAGTTTTTGCACTCAACCGGTTTTCAGACTTAGAGAAAACAGTTATTTTGCATTCAAAGTGTATATTTATTTATTATTTCATCAGAAATGAAGAAACGGTTGCTTTACCAGTATAAACAGAAATTAGAAAAGTTAATAAACTCTTGGAATTGACGATTTTTAACCATAAATCGTTATAAAAAAATTGCAAAATCATAAGAAATCTGGATACATTTATTGTATCCTTGATACCTGTATTTCATTAAAACAGATTAACAGGAAGGTTATTACAAAAGTTGAGTGGCGGTAGCTAAATCTATACCTATGTAACAGGAAACAAAAAAAGTATAGGTATGTAGTACATCTATTAAAATAGATCATTTTCAATCATTGTGTCACCGTCGCGTGAAGTAGTTGGCCAGCCAAATAATTCACTATAAAACACTTTACAGCTTTTAGGAATATGTACAATCATTTTCTTGATGTCATCTATTTTTTTATGTTGATTGGTACTTTCCCTGATGGGTAGGCACGATTTGAGGGAAAATCGAAGTCATGGGAAATATGTTTTAGCAGCTGATAGCTGTGTTCTTGAGCCCCATCGATGAAAGTGTGTGCTGTGACAACCCCTTTTTCTTCAGAACCATATTGAAACTCTTTGTATCGAGCAGGAGTAACTTTAAATTTTTCTTCTTTCTCCACACTTTTCCCTCGACATTGCCATGTTGATGCGCCATGTTGAAAAAACACGGCGCCTGATTGTGCGAGTAGAAGGTAATGCGCGGAATTCCTGCGTTGAGCGCAAAAACCACATCAGTCACAGGACTGATGTAGTTTTTGCGCTCAACGTTCAAATGGGGGTGCTCGTATCTTTCGAACTACTCACCTGTGTCCTGGTTTTTTCACTCAACATGCATCTTGCCTCTCAGAGTTGTTTTCCATCAAAAACGAAATTTCGAATTTTTTGGACTGATGTAGTTTTTGATCTCAGCGATTCAAATACAGGTAAGATTTATTGCTTCTCATTAGTATTAATGTGTACCTTAGTTTAAATACTACCTATTTATATGAATAAGCACCAAATAAACGCATTTTTTTATGGAAATAAATACGAATCCTTCAAAAATGGCAGTCTGGGGCAAGATGACGAAACGAAACACGGGGCAAGATGACGAGCTCGTCATCTTGCCCCATGTTTCGGAATTTATGAAACTAACTATGTTGCCCCTTCTATTAAGTTCTTTAAATGCTTATTTATAGTTATACTAATGTACACGAAATAGTCTGAAAACATGTGCATCTCGTATCAACCGGAAGTTCCAAAAAGTTGTAATAATATATTATACTAAGTCCCTCATACCCCCACCCCTCTTCCGAAGAGCAAACTAATTGTTTGTTAATGATACATATAATGACATTTCAGATATGGTTCGACAATACAAGAAGAAATCCTCAAGAGGAGAATGGAGCAAAGATTCTATGCTGCCCATGGTAGTCAGTCCTACAGATTCAGAAGAGTTTCAAAGATTGTTTCAGCAGAGAGAGGAAGGAATGTAACAATAATTTGTTGCATAAGTGCCACTGGCTTTTACCTGCCACCTTTTCTGATTTTTGCCAGGAAACGAATGCGTCCTAAACTTATCGAGAAAGCCCCACCAAGAACTGTAGGTCACTGTAGTGATAATGCCTGGAGTAATGAGGATACTTTTTTTCTATTTTTTACAGCACTTTTACCAACACGTAAAATCAAACAAAGAATCTCCTGTTCTGTTGATCATTAAAAATCATAAATCCCACAGAACTTTGCAGGCTATATTATATTGCAGAGAAAAATTCATTATCATTTTTGGGTCTCCACCCTCTTGATTTGGCAATTTTCGGCCCATTTTAAAATTATTATAGTCAAGCATATGACAACTATATGGTTACTCATCCAGGGCAGACCATCACAGATAAAAATGTTGGTGAATTTTTGAGCTTAGCTTATACTTTAAAGCCGCTACAATTGCAAATGTCGTTCAAGGTTTTCAAGAATGTTGGATTGAGCCCGCAACGATCATGATTTCGCTGCTTCAAAAACAACTGATCTTGATGCTGTTAAAGAGGGAACTGAAAATAATAGTGCTAATCCCCAGACCCTGTTAGTAAAAAACCACATATAAAAGATCCAGTAGATACAGAATTGATGACAAATTCTGATTCCAGTGCAGAAAAGAGGAGTTTAAGTGTTTTTGATTTAAAGCCGTTGCCAAAAGCACTACAATGTTGCAAAAAAAGAAAAAAACAAAAAAAAAAAAAAATGAGTTCAAGTATCTTTACGAGCTCACCCGTCAAAGAACTGCTAGAAGAAAGCGCCAAGCAAAAAGAGAAAAAGGATTGTCTAAAAAAACAGAGGACAGAAGAACGTGAAGCAAAAAAAGGAGTAAGAAAACTCAAACTTTGTTTCTTTAGCCCGAAGTCAGAAAAAATCAGGCATGGCAACCCAGTGGCATCAACTTCAAAGGATGGTGAAATAAGATGTTCTGCTTGTAAAGAGGAATATTGAGATCGTCCAACAGAAAAATGGATCCACTGCTGTGAATGCCAAGAGTGGTGGCATGAGGCCTGTTCCAATTATGAAAATGGCATTTTTATTTGCGACTATTGTTAGTTGCACTACTAAACCCTTGTATATATACATTACTTTACAATGCTTAATTTAATGCTTTCTCAGATGTAGAAACCCATTTATCATTTGTTAAACCATGTAACGTATTTAAAAGATAAAAATGTTGCGCCTTTTATAGAGTCGTCATCTTGCCCCAAGGCGAAAGTCATCTTGCCCCGGTACTGGGGCAAGATGACGAATTGTTAAGGTTATGAAAACATAAGAAAATCATACCTTTTTTTTAATTTCAAAAAATAATTGGTAATATATTTTAGGATACAAAGGACTACTCTAACGCCTCATATAAAAATGATTTTACCATCCTTGAAAATGAGTGAATAATAAGCAACGATTCTTAGCATCGTCATCTTGCCCCGGTCTCCCCTACTAGTTAAAAATTGTTTTCACTTTGAGAAATACATCAAAGGATTTATTGCTCTAGAAAAGACATTAAAATAAAAAATATCAGGGATTTATCTGCTGGGATATCATTTTTAGGTACTGAGTTATTTATTGCCCATTAAACTTCAACTTGGAAATAAAGGAAATTTATCTCTACTTTGTGCTTACACAGAATGCAGTGATTGTTTAATCTCTTATCAAGTTAAGGACAATAAATTTTCTTTTTCTTCGAGCCCATAAAGAACATTTTCGCAACAGCGATATTAATAACTAAATATTTAAAGGAAAGATCGACCGTTCGTTCAATATGTTTCCCAATACTATCCTAAATAGCTAATTGAGTAAAAAATAAATTAAAAATAATTGCTTCATAATTTGATTATGAATATTTTGAGTGATTTTAGCATAATCTGTCGTATGTAATATGGGTTGCCCAAAGGAAAAGTGGAAACGTACAGTTTCACCAGAATGACTGCAGCCACTATATCGCAAAGAGAGGCAAAATGTCATTTGTAAGGTATTTAACACTGAAATCTGTTCACGGAAGAGATAATTAATCGCTAACTAAGCCGTGATATAGGCAAATGCGTCCAAGTCCGAACAACACATGGGGGTATGGTTTCTGATTGCGGAAAGTCAACGTATAGCGGAAAACCATCGGTGAGTAGCGAAGGTCATTGGCGATCACTATTTAGGTCGAAAAGCTCTGAACAATTGATGTTCAAAATTTTGAGAAGTGGCGAAAACTGTTTTGGATCATCCAAGATCGGACCAAGCGAACATCATAATCACCAATTTGTGCATACTCCATTGAGAACCCCTTGCACTCCCGCCGCACACGTACAGTCGAGATTTTAAACCCATTGACCTCATCATTTTCAGGCCACATAACATAACATGTCATGTTTCCTCATTTGGATTATCAAAGAGCAGGACAGCGATAAAAATCAACAAGGACCACTCTACAGCAGGCCCGTCATTTACGGGGGGGGGGGGGGTGTCAATTGCACTCCCCCTGAATTTGAGAAATCAATGCATTTTTACATAAGTGAGCGTGGTTTTTGTTGTTTTCTGGTGAAATTTTATTGTGTTTTTACCCTTTGTCCCTCCCCCCTAGAAAAACTTGAAATGGCGGGCCTACTCTACAGCAGTAGCTGTAACATGCTGCTGAAACAATGAAACCTGTAATATAATGTCCAAGACGACTTTTTTTTAAATTTTTAATTAAGGTATTTTTTTTAAATTCCAGCTGTCCTTTTTTCATTTGAACAATTTCTAGAAAAAGTGTCTGAGCAGTTTTGTTCACAATAATAATTCTACAGACACATATGCATTGTTAGTTTGTAAACAGCTTTGAAATTATTTCTAGAATAGTCAGTTTAACGCTGCTTCTTCGAATTATTGGGGATAGTTTTAGTTTTCTTACATCAACGCAGTGCCTCAAATATGCGCAATACCCGTTCTCAATGTTTGTTACTGCAGTTAATAATTATATTTCCCTTACTAATGCATAAATTGACTTCAAGCTGACTTCGAGAATATGAAAAACGCAGCAGGAGTTCAACTCCCTAAGATCACCGCTTACGCCTGCCCGACATTTAATACTTTGACCTTAAAGCCACTGCACATGCGGGAAACATTGAACATTGAGAATTTTGCCGTTATTGCTTCAGCTCTTAAGTTGAATTTTAAGGATCACTTCAAAACATCAACAAAGTAATTGTAATGTACAAACATTATAATTTCAGAGTTTAACAGAAATTTTCTACTATGCTTACAGAAATAGAATGCTTTTTATGTGTGGGAAGGTAACAAAGAAAAAAGGTAATTTTCTAAGAATACGACATTACTCAATTTTATAGGGATATTTTTCTGAAAAGTAATCAAAATTTCACCTTGATTTAAATTTAAAATTTAATCTTTGTTAATATATTTTCATCCCCTAAAACACTAGTGTAAAATATTCTGATTTTTATTCTTTCGGAAATAATCTAGATAAAAAAAAAATATGCCAACATTTAATGTTTGCTTATTCTAGATATCTCCTCAAAAAAAAAAAAAAATAAATAAATAAATAAATAAAAGAAAAGAAAAAAAAAACACCTCAAAACGGCACCTTTTCTCTTAAAAATGGACCCTAATTTAGTATGTTTCAAGTAAGAAATAAACACTCAATTTATAGAAAACATAAAATGAGTTAAATACATTTTTTTTCGATCTATCGACACATGTTTTGTGTACATTTGCATAAACAAAGTTCGTGTTTAGTTCAAAGTTCATTTATTGTAGAAGTTATTTCCCTCAGCTAAAATTGTACATTTAAAAGTTAACAAATTTTGGCTGTAGACATTGATAATGGCGTTCCTTCTTCTTAAGACGTCTGTAATTCGTAATCACATTTTTATTTTTTTTTCGTCAAGCAGCCAAAACGTCTGGAACAATACCGTTGTTGTATTTAATATATTAGGTATTTTTCTGGGAAAGGAATTTAAATCCGTAGGTAAAAATTCCCTTCACAGAATTTGAATATATTTTCAATAAATAATTTATAAGGTTATCATTACATTTTTAAGAATAAGGGGCATTTACTTTAAGTTTTTCGAAATGTCCGTAAGCTTTAAATTTTCATAAGAAAAACGTACCAACTTAGCAGAGGTGGTATTGCTGCTTCTCTTTGTATATATATTATTGTTTGTATAATATGAAAACATCAATATACATTAATGCATGATCACAAAATCCACAGAATGGTAGGATTTAAGTCATCCTTCCCACCAAGGAAAGAAAAAGCAGGTGTGACACACCAACAGAATATTTGACAGCACCGTTCTGTTATTTTCGCATGGGAGGCCTAATTTGCATAATTTTTCCTGGCAACCCCCCTTTTTAGAATACTGTTTACTCTTTCTCACCGCCTGACAAAACTGTTTGACCTTTCCAACCTCGGCAAAGTGATGAATATGAAATGAGACCTATTTACATAAAGGCCTTTCAGACACGGGGCCCGGGCCTCCATTTAGAAGAGATGGAATTTTTACGCATCATTATTCGTACGTGACAAAGCGATTGATTATCTGATTCTCGCAATTGCGCCTTAACGAAAGAACCTATCGCCATGGCGGGGATAGGAGAAAGATGGCAGGGAATTTTAGCGATCTCTAAGATCTTCGCGAATGGGATGGAAATAGCTGCCTGAAAGCGGTAAATTGATTCCCTCCGTATGTTTTTAACTCTTGTTCGGCAAAAGAGTGTGAGAAGAGTATACAACCCAGGCAGCACAAATAACCTTTAAACGTTTTATAAACGTTTTAAAGCGATTGTTACAACGTTAATAAACATTTTATAACCTTTAAAAAACGAAGTGTGCTACTTGGGCAATAAAGGTGAAATTGGTGCTCCTTCTTACCTGAAAATCGATATATCTTCGAAAGTATTTATCAAGCTGTTGTTATTCTTGGTATAAGTTAAATTAATTTGAATTTTTGAAACGAGCTTACACATATGTAAGGGAATGAGTGACGTCAGAAGCTAAAGAAAAAATTAAAGTGTTTCAGTTTAATAATAATAATGTGCTATAATGAAGTTATTATCTGTTGTTATTAAAATGGTGATACTTGAAGATGTGACGCAGCGCACTCTAAATTGCCAGACTAGCTGGCACAAGATAAGAACAACAATATTAAAGTGGGGATCTACAAAATCAATCATTATATACGGCATTAAAAAAAAGATAATTTTCATTCAGATTAAAAACATGAGAATGAGTTAGTTAAAAAGTAAATGAGCGGCACATTCAAAAGGAAAAGAAAAAAAAAGAAAAGAAAAACGTAATGGTTATAAATTTTTATGAGTATTATTTCTCAGGGCGTTTTTTTGTGTAATTTTATTTTTTGTGTGAGTGTGGGAACATCATTGCTTCTTCAATAATTCACTTTGGTTTTTCTCGAAACATTATCAAACCCCAATAAATAAAAACACATTAAAACACCTAATTATGTATTAAATTTTTACTGTCAAATGCAAATGTTTTGCACGGGTTAGCTAGAATATAATATTTCTCAATAATATTTTTGTGTGACAACGCCATACTTTCTTTGATGATTCATAAAATTTTAAAACTAAGATATACTTTTAAACATTTATTCCAATTCTTTCGACAAAAAAATAACGAAACATTTCACATTTAGATTGTTTTTTCGAAATTAAGCACTGATTTAAGGCATAGTATTCCTTAACCGCACCCTGCTGTTGGGCAGTTCCAGGAATACATGTTAAATGGACGAGATATCTCGTCATAAACTGCAAGGTGGTTAAGATAAACCCAACGGATCAATTTGTTAAAGCGTCGTATTAATAGTCCGAAGATTGTTAGTTTGAATCACTATAGCTCCAAAATTCTTCAGTGGAATTCCGTATAAAGTTTCTATAAGTATTCAATTTAAACTCATTTCTGGATTGTGAACTACAGTTCTGTTGTTTTTAAAATCCAGAAGATAATTTTTTTTCTTTATTTATTTTTTTTTTGTATTGGTAAATCGCATTATTTAAAAAAAAAATAATGCAGCAAAAAAGATGCATCGATTTCAATTAATTTTATTTTTTTATTATGTATTGTATTAATTTATAGCATCTCAGGATGAAGACCCAATTGCTGAGTTACACTGTTAAAAAAAACCTGAATTTTCAGGAAGACTTTTACTGATTTTAACAGTAAATTTCCGTTTTCGTTTCAAAACAGAACTTTTCCTTGAAAAAACGGAACTATTCCGTGAATTACAAAGTTGGAGAAACAAAAAACGGAATTTACCCGGTTTTGTGGTTGAAATATAACCGAATAAGAGAGTTAAAGACAGTCTGAAGAGACTTGGCGCGTGCGCAGAAACGACGTCGGCAGCATAAATGATTCATAACTGTATCAAAGTGCGCAGCAAAAGTAACGCAAAGTCATCGAGAATTAATATGCATGTTTAAGCTCCTGTGAAAGCGACTTGTGTTATTCGATTTAGCATGGAAAAGAGGACGTCTGTATCTCGTCGTTTGGATTACAAAAAACATCACAGTCGAATGTTATTTTATCGTGTTCCTCAGGACGTTATTATGTGTGCCATTTTGTTTCAATTTGAAAATGCTTCGTCGAAGAGCGTTGACTATTGTTATAGCATTCGAAGAAGAATTATTCCAGGATTCTGCGTAGTTAATCAAATTGACTGGAAAAATAATTTGGATCTTTTCATGTGATTATTCGGTATCCAGCATTTCCTCTAACTCAACATTTTTAAGAAGACTTCGTTTATCGCAATGGATAAATTCAAAATGGGCAACAAAAGGGCGTGTTAGTATATTTTAAAATCTACTCGCTCTATTGTTGCCTTTTTTGAGCAACAGAAATTAAATTTTTCTTTAAGAGGTAAGAATTTTTATTTTTGTTACTGCTATTTTTATTTTAATCTGAGTCCAGACTTAACAGTTAGTTATTTCATGATGTAAACCAATTGTGCATTTTAGTAGTTGCATGTATAAACTTACTGGTGCTGAGGGTTAGTAAAATTTAGTGAAATGATTTTTGTAATTTTATATCAAGATTTAAAAGCTTAGTTTCAAAACTTAGCTTTTTTACTTCATGACTTTACTTCGTTAATGTGACGAAATTAATGTTGTCAAAACTACGAAAATGATTGTCGATTTGACGATACTAGGATAAAGAAATATTTCGCTACATTTGACGAAATTCATCCCCAAAAAAATGACGAAATGTTCGCTCGGGGTATATTCTTGGAAGTGATTTCATCAAAAACAAAAAAAATTCGTTACTTTTGAGAGTGCATTTCTGAAAGTGTTGATCACTATGAACACCATAACGTAAATATATATGAAAATAAAGGAATACAGTAACAATACAGGATTTTTTTTTAAGGAACCACGAATGTTTCAAATTCAGAAAGGAAAAAAAGAACTTTCGGAGAACTTAGTTTTTATTCAAACATAAGAGAAAATATTTTTAAAAGAGTGCACCTTGTTAATACTTTTTAATTTTTTGAAGTTATGCGCTCAGAAATACTATGCATTGATCATTCCATCTTCAAAATATTTGAGTATTTTATGCGAGATTGATGTAATCTTTTCAAAAAAATCATGTTATTTTAATGAACTAAAATTTTTAATGAAAAAAAAAAAGCCAATTCTTGTATTGCTTTAGTATTTTTTTTAAAGGCAAGATGTTTAAAAGTTTGAAGTATATGAGCGGATATTTTCAAACTTTTTATAAAAAACAAAATTCGTAAGAGTTTTAAGTTTACATTTTTGCTCATCATTTTGTCTTATACATATATAATTATCTGGTGAGCTAGTTTACGCTCCTTTTTTAATTGCTCTATTTTTCTGTTTCTCATTTTCCCATATTTTAATCACCCACATTTTTACGTTATAGGCTTATACCTATACGCTTATACTTATATATGCAAGATGGAAAATTATTGAAATTTTGCAAAATAAACAAGCGCTTTTATAGCAGCTTAATATTAATAGCAAATAATATATGAAAGTTTAATAAATTAGTCCTTTAAGTGGCGCAAAATGTGTAGATTGGAAAAAACAACAAATGAACAAATTGAAATTTTAAGAAACTTTAGAGAAACATTTGAAAATTTACGAAACATGTTTGTTCTTTTTATATGTTTATATTGTTTCGCAAATTTTCAAATGTTTCTTAAAATTTCAATTTGTGCATTTGTTGTTCTACACAATCTACGCATTTTGCGACACTTAAAGGACTAATTTATTGAACTTCCATAGATAATTTGCTATTGATATTAAGCTGCTATAAAAGCGCTTGTTAATTTGCAAAATTTAAATAATTTTCCATCTTGCATGTATACATATAAGTCAAAGCGTATAGGTATAAGCCTATAACGTATAAGCGGGAATAATAAGAACCGAAAAAATGAAGAACGGAGAATTACGAAACGAAAAAATGCCTAACGGAAAAATGACGAACGCTCCGTTCGTAATTTTTCCGTAAAATCACGGAAATATAATTAACGAAACGGAAACACTCCGGCAACTCAGCTGCCGTATATTTTTTTGTTATTTTCAGGAAATTTTTTTAACAGTGTAGTTAAGCAGGCGTGTAAATAACGCGATTTTTGTGGACTCCAATCCACTTTGCTAGAATAAAGTTCTGGATTGGTGCATTTTCCTTTAGCTGAATTTTTATCCCAATTTCCATGAATACGAAATCTAAACTCATTACAGAGTTCTAAACCGCACAATTTTAAATTTACGTGAAAATAAACTCCTCATGCACCACAAAGTATAACATGAGTCTTACAGAAGTAAGTAAAATAATCACAAAAGTTAACAAAACATATTACACATTCGAACAAGCACGACAAAAACACAATGAAGAAGTAAATCAAAAGCACAATCAAGATAAGTAAAACAAAACAACAAAATACACAATCAAAAAAGCACGACAAAAAACACGACGAAGACGCAAATAAAAAACACAATCAAGAATAAACACAAACAAAAACACACAACCCAGGAAACATAAAAACAAAAACAACAAAAGTCCCAGAGACAGAAGAAAAGTCCTAAAAACAGCAAGTCTCTCAGTACTTCTTACGAGATCTGAAAAAACAGGAGGCCAACAACAGGACAGATTTGACAAACTTTTCCCAAAGATAGTTCTTGCCCTGGCAATGTAACTAATATCAAAAATGAAAGCTTTTATTTTAACATGATATTTTATTTCTCAAGTTCTTACTTTTACTGGGGGGGGAGGGTCCAATAAGTTCCTTAATATTTATCAAAATTCATAAGTAAGACTTCATTTAAACCCACATCCCCCCATTTGTGCAAAAACATAGAAATATTTTGAAACGGCAGAGAAAATTAAGGTCTTACAAGTTTGATCGGATCACCTTGCATATGTTCCAAATTATGCTTCCCTGTGCTTTTTTCTCACATTTACTGCACACACTATTTTTATTTTTTGTAATGGTATAATTGATTTTTCATGTTTAGTAACTTACATCTGTCATGCATTCTAGATGACCTACAGCTAGCTGCATTATTTGAAAGAACTTGAACTATGGAAAATCATTAATCCCAGAACAATTTCTGTTCAATAATTCCGTAATTAAAGTAACAACTTAAAATTCATCTATTGCTTAAAATGCGCAAAATATACACATATCTTAACACATATAGTATTTACATGAATTAAGTCGATTTCAGAGAGTTGTGAGCTTTGGATTTACAAAGGGAACAAGGCTTCTTAGAATTCATTGAAAGAGAATTATCTATCCTTCCAGGTGGATTTATTAACATGTTTGCCATAACATTACACAAACTCTTCGCTGATCTTGTTAATTCCATCATAAGCTCAAATTTATAACAAGATGTCTTCAAAAGCAGCTAATTCCACATTTCAATTTCGGACGTGATTGCAGTTAAAGAGCTAGCCTTTAACAATGTGGTATGTATATTGCAACGGAATAACGTTTCTTGATAGCTTCAAGAATAGAAAGAACTCTTAAATATTTTAATCATATAGATGGTAATATTCGTAATTCTTCTTAGTTTAGATTAAATGTATCTGATATGAAAAATGTTAATAATTCAAACGCAGAATACATAGTTTAATAGGTTTCCTATTAAATCTTCCAACTGACAAGCTTAAATTGTTTCAAAAATCCAGTTAAGATTGTCATAATTGTGTTCTTCTTAGCCCTTCACTGCATGGTGTGCCTGATCTGGCACAAACAAAAAAAAACCCTCATATATTCCTATGATATTTAAATGCAGTTAAGCTGAGCTTTGTGCGCATTCTGAAACATTGCTATAACAGTTTAGAGTGATTTTTATGCAATAGTTAGTTGCACTAGTCTAGGTATTACAGTTCTTGCTTTTGAAAAATAGTGTCTGCATTATAGTAAGAAGTGTGCTTAATCATTATTTCCTTTGTTCCAAAAATGTTTAAATATATATGCTGTACTTAGTGGCAAAACTTGTTTGCTCCACTTATGGCACAAAACACATTGTTGATTATTACACGTATCGGTATAAGCATATACTGTGTGCTTTGCGCCATATGTGGAACAAACAGATAAAACATCATTTTTGGCGCAAATTTTGAAGATTAATTTTTTTCTTGACTCAGGGCTATTAAAAGGTAATATATGATTTTTTTCATGAAAATATTAAAAATCGTGCAGTGAAGGGTTAAGTTACCTGTCTAAAAATAATGTATACAAGCATTCGTCTGAAGTGAAAATAGAAGCTTTCAATTCTTCGATTACTTGTGCATTAACTACTGGTATATGGTATTTCGCCTCCTAAAAGTATGTAAATTATAAAATATTGTTTTACTACGAATATTGTTTACTTATACTGTTTTACACTAACTGGTTGCTTTTTGAATCCACTTACCTTGTTTTAAAGCCCAATAGAAGGTGACAGGGTGAGTTAGAGTTGAATAAAGCCAATTTATTTTGCTGTTAGGTATGCGATAAGCCCCAACTCACCGAAGGTGAAAATTAGGCCTAAATCAATTAGTTGAACCAACTTTCAACAAAGTTGACTGGTATTTTTCTTTACATTGAATCAATTTTTCTTTTCGAAGAAATGCCAGTACAATTTCTCATCATTTATTTACACCATTGTAAAAATGTTAAGACAAGCAATGATTTTTCTTATAGCCTTTGTGTAAAAGAGGTCTTGGAAAACAAATCACGGAAAAATATTTCAAAATTCTAGTTTGAAAAGAAAAAAAAAGTGACAAATGTGAGTAGTTCAATATTGCAAACATTCAAAATAAAAACAATGAACTTTAGATTATAAAATTAAGGAGCTAACGCACAAAATTTTAACATAAGTTATTATTTTTAGCATTATTTTTAAAAAATCTGCGAGTGGGCTCAAGTCAGAGAACTGGCTAGCCTTTTTTCATGAATCATTATATAACTGAACCAAGTTGATAACTCTTTAACAGTTTTATGGAGCAACTGCGTGAAAAATTCGCTAGTCCGCTGCTGTAGGACGTGACATTATTTCTTTAAATTTTCCTTAGCAAGGCAAAGTTTTTCTTAGTTTCATAACACATGTAGTTTTTAGAATTTCCACCGGCAAATTAATTTTTTTGAGCGCTTATGCCATCATTTTCAATTTTCATTTTGAAGCCTAACTCATTTTTTATTGACCCCCCCCCCCCCATTGTGTTTCATATGGGCGGCGTTTTTATGGATTTAAGATTTGATGTGGAGGAGTGAATTAAAAAAAATTGGAATTAATATTTTCTGCTATATTAATACGATCTGACAAGACCAAGGCTTTGTTGTTCCTTACTAGCTTTGTTTTTCTTCTCTAAACCAAATTTCTTTCCTGCAGTTGCTTGTTTCTGACAGTTTGTTACTATTTTCAGTTTTGATTTGATTTCAAACTCGTCTTCTAGCATTGAATATTTTTTTAACCTCTGTTATTTTATGAACATTTCTGAGCCCTCCCCCCAATGATCACTGGAAGCTCAAATTAGAGTAAGCGTGTGCTTTTAATACCATGAAAAGTGGCATAACATTGCATAAAATACTGAACCTAACCTGAGAGAGAGCTGACTTTGAGAAAGTATTTCAATGTATTATCAGAACGCTCAAAAGTGCAATTGCAAGTTATAATTCGGACTAATTTACTTTTGTAATCTAATAGTACCTCAACATACATTTCAGCAATCTAAAAAATGCTTTAAAGTTAAATCCTCACGTTGCATTTAAAAAATTAATGCCTGGATAAAAAATCTTTTCACAATATTTCCTTTCCAAATCTACCATCAATCCAGTCTCCCGAAGTTGATTTCCTTCCCCATGCTTGCATAGATCATTAAACTCAACGGCTGCATTTCATAGAAAAAAATTCCAACGCAAAGTAAAATGTTTCAAATTACGCAGATGATTTCAGAGTATCAAGTTTTGGAAAAAAGATGGACGCTTTTCTTAGCACGGAATGGCCTAGAATAAGACATAAACGGTTGCGAGCAATTCAGTACTGAAATATGAGTTAGAATTCTTTATAGCGATATTTAATGCTATTTAGGAGCATCCAGTTGTAGGTTTTGAAAGATAATGCTTGCGTTTAGTGGATTATTTTATCGCATTAGAAATGGCAAAGTGTCATACATATGAGTTTTTAGACGTTTAATAATTGAAGGGCAAGTGGATAAAGGTAATGTATGATAATTTCTAAGATTTCAGATTTCTAGAGATTTCAAAAAAAAATGTTGTGTTTTTTTTTTCTTAAATGGATTTTTCTCAACGGATAAAACGGGGTCATAATTTTAGTTACCCACCATTTCTGTGATTTAGAAGACATGATACTGATGGACTTATCACCTTCACCCATGGTAAAAAGTAGGTTTCAAAAATTGTCACCATATTATCTTTATCCACTTGCCCCTTCGATTGTCGTAGTTTGGCATTGCAAAATTTTTAATGTAAATACAAATTGTTCTTTAAAACTTCAGAAAAATAATTGTCTTTCATAGATTATGAGTACTTGAGAATGAGGAAAATATTTTACATTTTGCTTTAACAATAATACAGTTGTTATTTGCGTAGCTCATGATTTTTACAATGATCTTGAATAATAGTCACTGATAAAGAGACATTATCTTCTCAACCTTTTGGAAATAATTTTTAAAGCGCTACATACATGTTAAGCTGTTAAAAAAAAATGCAAAATATTTTTTTGTGAAACAGAAGCGCAGAAATGCGAAGAAATGCGTCGTTCATTTTTGAGATTTTTTCCGTCGTTAAACACATTTCGTCGTTTACTACAATCCTTTCCTCACTGGATCAAACACTCATGCTTAAGCCACATGAAGTTTTCAACAATTTGACAAAATGATTTGATGTGAAGTATAATTTGAGCATTTTCAACGATGTCATTTCGGCAAATATGACAAAAATGTGATCAAATTTAATGATGATTTAATGAAAGTGAAAGTTTAAATTATGTTTCTTTCAAATCTCAACATTTTAGTGCAAGTGATGAGATCACGAAGCATTCGTACTGGAGGGTTCCAGATTGATGCACTTAATTCAAAGGTCCTCCGAAGGTTAATTCGAAGGCACTTTAAATATGTTGTGTGTACAAAGTCCTCCAAATTCCCCATTCCAGATCATTACCTCTAGGGGTTTGTGGACAGGATTTGTTCGACTTCTGGTTTGAATTCAAATTTTTGGAACTTAAACAAATGATGCTTTCACCACAGTCTGAGCTAAATTGGACTTCCACTTTAGGAATACTCCACAAAAAAGGGAGTTATACTTTTCTGGCATAAAATAGGGCAGCAATATCTTACGCGGACTTGGATATTCGAGTGGTTTTAGCAACAGCAACAACATAACAACTTTGAATATACACAATATCATCAAAATTATCGGGATACCGTAAAATGGGGTGAATCGGAACACTTTTCAGCTTTGATTGTAAAAAAAGCAGTTTGAAAAATCAGTTTGAAAAATCAAATTGAAAAAAGATTTTTTTTCAATTTGATTTTCTGGGTAAAAACTTCGGTCTTGCTTTACTTTTGATATTCCAAGCAAACACAAAACATTTTGAACAGTTATTATTAAAATATATAGGAAATTATGGGTGTTCCGAATCACCCCGCTCATAGGGGTCAATCGGAACACATGTTAAAATTTTTATTTTTTTCCATGAAACCTGTAATAGGTCTCACAAATATGAGTAATATTGATCAGGGAGAACAAGAACAGATAATTAATGTCAAATAAAAGTATAATTTCAATACCAGTAAACGTTTATAATTTGTCAAAATTCAAAAAAATTTTGAACTTATGAAAAATGAAATGTAATTTTAAGAAATGCTTTTGAATTGAAATACAAAGATTTAACACGAATGGAAGTCACTCATGTCGTCCACAAATATGTACTTGTCCTTAAAACTAGCAATTGTGACTTGGCTTAAGTTTTTTCATAGCATCTTCTGGGATGATCTCTGCCTTTTCTTTAGTTTCTTAAAATTTCTGGGTTTCGGGGATTGTCCTGAAAGATTTTTTCGCTTATTCATCACTGTCTGTGTGCTTGCCTTTTGTTATATAAAGTCTATATGACTTTCCTCCTCGTATTTTAAATAAAATGAAGTCTCCTGGAGAAAAAATCTTATGAAATCTACAACTTTCTGTCATTCTAAGATCTAGTTGCTCACGAGAAGGGATAAACAGTAATAAATCCTTGTCCTTGTCTTGATTAGAGGAATTGGGGTTAGAATCTTGATTTTTCAAACAGTTTCCTTCAAATAAGTTTGAATTGGAACAACAGAACAAAGTGTTCCGATTCACCCCGTATTTTTTTTTTTCCAATGGCATTTTTCAGAATTCTTCATTTTTATGACACAATTTATAAAAAATGTAAATTCTAATGTGGTATTCTGTTGTTCAGATACATGTATAATTGAAACATACCACTCTTAGGTTTAAAATATAAGAAGGTTTGTTCTTGCATATGAAGTTTTGCAGTCTATGAAAATGTGATGTTTTCTAGCATTACACTTACAGCCCTCGTTAGAAGCCAGTAGCGTTGCCAGTTTGACAAAAGTAATTTTTTCCTACTTCCTATCATCTTACCTTTCTAAAAAAAAATTAATGGTGAAAAATACCCAATAGTATATTTATGAAGAATTTCTTTGTACGGTCTGGAAGTTTTGTTCCGATTGACCCCGCTGTTCCTATACACCCCATTTTATGGTACTTTCGAAAATTGAATTTGTAAGGAATTCTCGAGAAATAAGGGACCAATTGTTTCTATAGCACTTGTCTTATAAAGTATAGATTTTAGCTGACATTTCCCAATCAAAAAGCATCTATGCTTTTAGAGGACAAAATTGAGGCGAGGTGGAAACAAAAAGGTTTTTCTTTGACAATTATTTATCGTAAATAGCTGGAAATAAGCTGTACATTTCAGAAATTAATTTACATACTATGAACAATTGTTTTTCATAGTTTCGCGAAGGTAGCACATATATTCTCCAGATATAAACATTTCTTTTAAAACTGCAGATTTTTTTTTAAGGTTTTTAGCTCATAACAAGCAAAGTTTTCCACTAAAACTTATTAAACTTTCAAAAAAGAGAAATTTCATACCAACATTTTAAGCGTAACTATTGAAAGTTCATTGTAGTATGAAAATTTAAAGCAATTAAATTTTCACTACGAATGCGTGAACGAGAGCATTTATATTTATAAAAACTTTTTAGTCATAAAGATAATTCAAATGATTGCAACAAAATAAAGTTTAATGTCTTAAAAATTTAGAAAGATATCAGCAATATAATGAGCCGATTTCAAATTATTATCGGGTAGGCCAACAAATCGTTAGGAATCGTTCTCAAATTGGCACCACTTGCTTTCAATCTTCCAGCGTTTCTAAGTAGTGAGAAGCGATAAAAACAGGTTATTTGAGAACGATCACAACTTTTTTTGTCCCCTAAATGCATAGGTGTCAACTTTTACTAAGAAATGTCAGTTGAAAGCTATACTTCATGAGACAAATGCTATAGACACAATATTGGTCCCTTATTTCCCGAGAAATCCTTTAAAATGCGAATTTTAGAAAGTGTACCAATATTGTTGGCGATATAGCGTATGGTTTTGCAGTTGAATTGCAGTTAGATATCAATTTCTCATTCTCAAGTACTATTTGATTGTTAAATTAATATTAAAAAAATAACACGGGAAGGTACACACGTTTTCCCCCTTTTATTACTTTTACATACGAGGTCAGTGTCACATTTCTAACAGTCGAGTAAAATAAAATTCAGGAATACCTTTTTAATATTTTGCTATTTATAGGATTACATTTTATGAAACAAAAGACCAGAGGGTTGAAGTGCAGAAGTGTAATTTATTTTCATGAATATTCGAATTCAAGCGATAGCAAGTGATATTCGATACCGAATGCAGAAAAAAATGTTGTATATAAAATTTTATTCAGGTTTTCTTTGCACTAGGAAAATTGCTTTTTCTCAAGAATTCATTGGAATTGGAGAACAGAATAGAAAATAGTTCTGTTTGGTATGTTCTGGCATTTAATTTTAGATTTTGAAGGACGAAGCTTCTTTTTTTTTTTTGATGTAGTGAAAAAGTATGCGAAGCCAATTTATAGTTGAATAACACGTGATTAAACGAAAAATATCAGTTTTTTAGTAAGAAATTGGCATATCGTACTTATATTTTAATCTTATACTCCTTAAAAATTTATTCGCCGTTCGAAAGAGCCATTGAGAAGGAATATCGGTAGATAGAGTGAAGTCTTCAATTCTTGAAACAAAGATCGAAAGTCACGTGACACATTTTAAAGTAAAGTATTGGAAGAAATCAGTTTTTTACACTTGTTTTACGTAAAACGTGTCTCTCATTCGCCGATGTTGAATCATGTGACTTGGGATTTTTGTTTCAGCTTTTTCTACGCTAATGATTGCACTTGCTCCTTCTGCTCTAAGGAAATAGCGTAGTTTTGAAAAGATTTTTTGGGGAGTACTCATGTCTTTTTTTCAAGCATAATTTCTCTTTCGTGCAGAATATCTTTTAAACAAAAGTTATGAAACAAATTTGTACTAATAAATATTACAGAACAAATTTAAATAGTCTATAACTAGAATCTTGCTTTTTTTAAGTGTTAGTTTTGCGTCATTAAGAGAAAAAAAACTGAAATAGAGATATTAGATTATAATAGATTAAATAGAGCATTGGTATTTAGGTATGAAAATGTTCAAAATATTCGTTGCTCATATAGAGACAGAAATGCATTCCATGTGCTGGCTCATGGCTCTTGTTTGCTTTTTTTTTTTTTTTGTTCTTGCACCAGTTATAAAGTCATACCTTTCTTTCGTATTTTTCTAGAAAACATACAGACACAGAAATATATTTTTTTTGTTATCCATGTGAAATTTGGCAGTGAAGAAATTCTTTTGCTTTGATGAGAGGCTCTATATATGATACAGAATTGAAAAATTTCAGGGTTGGCGCACAGACTGGTAATTGACCCAAAAAGTTGGCATGAATTGAAATTGCCAACTTGACTCATTAGCTCCGTTTTTGACTCTTAAAACAAGTTATTAACTATGCGGAGGTGTTCTCTTTTTATTAAGACTAACCAGACAAATTTACCAACATTCAGATAAGAACACTCTCGTGAATAGGTTACCTTTGTTTGAAGCATTTAAGTTTTTCAACACAACTCTATCGTATTTTTTAGTGCGAAAAGTTTTATTGTTCAAACATTTTATGGTGAAAGGGCCACAGTAAGATTTGTACTCTCTTGATCGTATATTTTTGTTTATTTTAGACTGGTATTATTTAGCTCAATGTTGCTTCTCATGCCTAACAAAAATTGTATTCATTGTTTTCCAATTTAATTATGTAACTGATTGTTTTTAAACACTTCGTACTCATTTTTACTATTTCCAAATTAAATCCTATGATACCTCAGTATGTGTATTTTGATAATCTATCAAAAACGCTCTTTCCAGAGCTTTCAAAAAAAAAAAAAAAACAATATTTATAAAAATACAACTAAAAATAGAGCATAGTATTGAGGCCATTTATTCTTATTTTATCAATCATTTTTAGATTCAGAGGTTTCTGTCATGCATATGAGTCGAAAACAACAACACGATAATATAAAAGAGAGTAGAGAAAGGATATTTAATGCAAAAGAGAAAATAAACTAGCTGAAATTACGCATAGTCCTTCCGAGAAATTTTCGGAATCGAAAAACTTTAACTATGCTGAAAGCGAAAACAACCGTATCATTAGAGTGCTGAGTTCAGCCTGTTGATTAATTTCTCCTCGTTTATTCATCTCGATGAAACTAAAAACTTCCACGTGCCGTCCTGTTTATCTACATGTTTTAAAACTCAAAAGCGACGCTAATCAGTGAAGTGGACAATTTCAATTTATAGTCAGAATTTTGTTGCAAATACCAGTCTATGAGGCATTAGTACTGTTACTACTTTCCTACATACACTGCAAAAAATGCAGGAATTTTTACGGCAACTTTTTCTTTATGTTTCTAATAATCACAGCTGTAAGCTTATTTCAAAAGACTTTGTACAATGAAACGGAAGTTTTCTTAAAACTTGAGCTATGTAAACAATAGGAAACGTTTAAACCAATCTCTGTTAAGTCAAATTCCCACAGCAAAGCGTACGTAACTTATACTCAGTGTTTGTCTCTCGGAATTAGAACACAGCGACAAAAAGTAACACTCCGGCATGTTCTCTAAACAAAGACTAGCACTTGGGATAAATTCCATTTTAAGATGGGGCGATAGGTTGAAGATGGGCATTTTCCGGCCCCACTTGCAATTTCTGTCTTTTTCGATATGGAAGAAATGCTGAATACGTAATTTTATATTTTCATTTAGTATGTTTATGCAATAAACAAAACACATAATTACATGCAGATATTTTTAAAAAAAATAGTATTTTTTCTTAAATTATAAGATGACGCCATTTTGGAGTCATATAGAAAATACTGTATAAACTAAACAAACAACAAAAACTGACATTAATAGGGTAGGTGAGCACCCCTCATCTGCATACAAAGCTTGCAGCGTGTTACTATGCTTTTTATGAGATGATCAACCATCGCAGAGTCGAGTAATTGCCATTCCTCCTGTATAGCAGTTTCCAGCTCTGTGAGAGTGGTTGGGGTGGGACACGTCTACACACAGCACGGTCAAGGGCATCCCAAAGGTTTTCAATCGGATTAAGGTCAGGCGAGTACGCCATACGAGCAATTCCCTCCCCCTCCAGGTAGTCGTTGACTAGGGCCGCTCTATGTTGACGTGCATTATCATCCATTAAAACAGAAGCAGGACCCACTGCAGCAGCGTACAATCTTACAGTGGGGTCTAGGAATTCATCTCGATAGCATATAGCCGTCACAGATCCCTGTCTGTAGATGTGCAGGTCGGTGCGATATCCCAACGAAATCCCTGCCCAGACCATGACACTTCCAGCTCGAAATGCGTGATGTTCGACAATGTTCTTGGGCTGATTGGGTGTTCCTTGCTCTCTCCAGACCCTTGTACGCTTGTCATCAGGTTGCAGCGCAAATCTCGACTCATCTGTAAACATAACGTTGCCCCAATTAGACACAGTACAACTCACATGTTGGCGGCATCACTTTAATCGTACCCCTCTGAATTGGATAGAGAGCAAAACACAAACCTGTGGTACCCGGGCATACAGACCATTCATGTGTAGTCTTCGGCACACAATAGTGGAAGATATTGTCTTACCAATGGCCGCTACAGCCATAGATGTCACGCGGATGGAGGTCGCTCTTCGGTTTCGCTTGGCTACAACAGCAATATAAAGATCTTCCGAGGTGTTAATAACCCTTGGGAGACCTGTCACAGGTCCTCGGATAACTGTTTGGCTCGTTAGGAATTGTTTCCATAATCGTGAAGTGACGGAATGATGATCTCTAAAAAAAGGGCAAAGTCTGTGATTGATTATCCTGCTTCAATACGTCCGACATCGCGCCACCACTCAAAATCTTCCATTCGTCGTCTGGAAGCCATACAAACACGTCTGTGTTGCAAACAAATCGTGAAAAAGTTCTAAACACCTTTTATCAGCACTAACATGTAACTCCTGTAACCCTTCACTATGCTTTCTTCTTATACGAATGCCTCTTTTGCATATTTCTCGACTTATTTGCATACTTCCAACTACCTCTGTAATGAATAGTAGCCTCTCTACTTCAGCTTGGCTTTCGGAAATTTACATTTTCCTCTCCGTGCTTAACTTTTGGCAATGAGTGTATATTAGGCACCCTCTTTTTGAATTTCACTCAACTAAGCTTTGTCATTCTGTTTTTGAAAAAATTATGACTTAGCCGAGGGGCAGGGGGGGGGGGGGTCATTTCTTTATAACCTCATCTGTTTTTTTTTGCCGAAATTTAGCTATCAGAATAGGTGTTATGGTGAATATAAGGTTTCCGCTCTCTTTTTTCTTCCTTTTTTCAGAAACTAAAGAATGATGTAGCCTTGTACTATCTGCATCTGCCTCGTACTATCTATAATACTAAATGAGAATATATAAGTGGGTCTTAATTAATAATCCCACCCGCACAGTTCGAAAATGTTGCAGTCAAAAATACTAGACTTAAATTTAGCCTCTATTGTAAAGGGTCATAAAAAATGCAAGCACTTCGCTTGCTGAGAAGTTTTCTGATTTAAAGATAAAAATTGAAAATGTGTAATATTGTTACTATCTGTAAAAGTTTCTTTTTTCGAAGAAAACTTGGTTTTTTAGACATGTATTTGTACGAAATACTTGTCTACCTAAAGATTGTACAACTATGATACAATCCTAACCGCTTAAGTTTTAATAAACGTAAATTTTCAGACGGGAGAAATTATCAGATCAGAGCAATAAACTACTCATATTATGAAATTATTGCCCATAACTCTAATTTACATTTTTGTATTCATTGTTACAATGCGGTACAGTTGAAATGAATAATAATAATGTGAAAAATTACCTCGTTTATGTTCGTACATGTATTTGTTAATCAAATTACCAAGAACAAAATTTAAATTTCTGTGTTTCCGCTAGTTGCAAGATAGTGACGACAGCTAATTCTGGTTTAACATATACGCGTCGTTCTAAACTTTGGAATGAATGTTAATTAAATCAATTTAACTCACAGAGGACGATGGTAAAGCACTTAATCTAATGGGTCTCTAAATCCTGAGTAAATAAAGCAATGATAGTGTGAACGTAAGCAGATTTCTTCAAGTAAATTTAGAGAAAATATGCTTAAGCAGAAGGTGGAAAATATTTTTCATCACTAAGCAACTAATGATGCTGCAAGTTATTAATCCCATTAGTATTCCACGAAATCTTACAAAAGAAGATTAAGATAAAAAATTGTGTGTTTGGGATGTAGGAGAAGAATTCTCGTAACGATTAGAGTTGTTGACATGAGTTTGCATCAAAATGATGTAGGCTTTTTCTAATCGTATTACATAATTGGATTGGATATAAATGTATTAAAAATCTAAAGGTTTACTATTTTAAATGAAAAAATATATTCAGTTTTTGAAGCTATAATAAATAATCTATAACACTTTCTTATAATAAAAGACTTTTTTAAAAAATCGAAAGTTTTGGTTATCCTTTTCTAAAGGATGTATTTTAAATATATTTTATCTGGCGCTCTCTGAAGCTATATAGTACATATTCAAATGCTTACCTTTATATTTTTCACTCAAAACTATTGACCATAGCTTGATCACTCATTTATTTCCAAAGTACGAATTCCCCAGATTTGTTTTTGCCGCGAAATTTGTCTAAAAATATTGAATTTATAATGTATTTATGTTTAAGAATATGTTTCTACCGGATTTACCGAAACGCTATTTATTTTTTAATAGTACATTTATTTTTTTTTTCGTCATCTGTGGGTTTTTATAGCTTCTGAAAACATTTAAACCAGTCGTACACGCATTACGCCACTACGTCTGTTCCGTTTTCCTGAACCAGCATTGCATGCTTTTCTAGGAAAGATTTTTTCAATGTATAGCAAATGGGGGGGGGGGTGCTGTATCCAATTTATAGCTATATTAATGTTGCATTTATCTGTTGCTCCAAGATAATATGACGCGAGTTTTCCAACATACATCGTCGGACTGCTTATAACAAAATATTCGGTCTTGGTTTCTTTACGCTTTTTGCTACATGGCATCTCTCTATTTGTTTCGTTTCCACCTGCGCATGCTCAGGGGAGTTTTCTTTTTCGTGTTCCCTATGAGACATCTATCTATTCACCGAACTTTATTGACATGTAGCATTGTTATCGAATAAAGCATCTAACTTTTAATGAAATGCTTTATTCAGCATGGTTTCAACTCTCAACTCTTTCATACTTTTTATTGTCAAAATAAGGTGATTAAAATTACGACCCCAGTTAAGACAAATATGGCCGGATACTTTAAACCAGTTACGTACTTAAAACCAGTTTAGATAAACAACTTACTTCCTATAATATGATATTCAACTGCGATATTCATTTGGTAAAAACATTTATTTTTCAAATAATATGAGGAGATTAAAAAATACTAATCATAAAAAAAAAAATCACGCTCAAAATGATGGGCATTTTTCTCCTAAAATTCCAGGACGCAGGAAATATGTTCTCAAGTTGAGCAAAAACGAGACTAAAGAAAATATATATATTTATACGTATATCTTGTTTTTAATATATTCATAAAATATTAAAATAAGAAAAGCTACAACTCAAAATAAAGTTTCTCATTCTTTAATAAAGCAAGAAAGCAAAATACTAATAATAATAATAAAATAAATCATTATCTGAAATAGTTTCTTAGCTTAAAAGGGGAGGTCATTCCGCTCAGAAGAATGAAATACGAAATGAAGATTGCTCTAGTTAGAAATACCAAGCTTATTTCGCTGTTTGAGACAGACTTGTCATTTCAGCTGTTTAAGCTGATTAACTGTAAGAATGTTTCGAAGTTGTAAGGATGACGGCAAAACTCCCTGTTCTTAGTGTTCCTCAAGACGGATTGAATCTCCACTAGAGGATAAAAAGAGTTAATACTTCTCGAGAACTTTAGCAAGTTCTGCGTTATATAGCTGATCATTTTGTCTGCGGAGTTTAATGACCCAGATTAGCAGCAAGAAGAATAGTAGTCTAGTCATATGTACTTTGTTCTTTAATATCAACACTGGCGATTAGCGAAAATAGAATTTCTTATTCAAGACTAACTTGGACTGCCTTCACCCAGACTAGTTTATCGTCTTAAATTTTTACTTTAACTTAGTGATACTTTGCACACACATACACATACATTTCAAAAACATTAATTTGTTGAGTTCTCCTTAAAGCACTTTATTAAAAAAAAGTTGCAGTTACCTACTTGTAGTATTCTCTTATGTATTTATTATTATTATTCAAAATGAAAGAGAATGCATAAGGAAGAAAAGAAATACATTAATTAAAATTTTCAAAGTTAGTTTTCTCTAAACTAACTTTTCTAAGTTTAATTATTTTTTAACCGTTTACTTAATTTTTATTTATTATTAATTAAGGATTTTTATTTCTTAAGGGAGAGTGGTCGAATTCGGCGCAGAGATCGACCACTCTCTTTCAGATCAGCCTATTATACAGACACCACGCTCCATAGAATTAAATTCTATCTTTCCAAATAGGTTTCAGCTAACATCAGTGTATACAACCATATCTTCCAAAGCAAAGTTGCCCATTCTACATGATTTGTGTTGCAGCACTTGATTCAGTCTTTCAAAATTTTGTCTTTTAGTCTGTTTGGACTGGATAATTTTTCTTTTTTATTATTTTGTATTTTTATCCGTCAAAATGCCTCCCCCTGGCTGCTGTGCCAGGGGCAAGAGCCACTCCTACCAAGCCCTAGCTACGCCACTGCCTCTTTGAAGCATGCAAAAGCACTGAACTGTATCTTTCAGGGCACAAATAATCATAGATAGCAGAGTGCAGTTTCATTAAAAATATTCGACCATGAATATTGATTTCAGATTCATCATTGATGCGCGTGAGGAGAGGTTTCGAGTGGTTGTGCAAAATTTATTTTTTGCATTTCTTTTTTACAATGCAATGTATTTTTTCCTGTGTCGTGCCCATAAGAAGAATTTTTGTTTATAAAAATGGGACAAACTAAGTATTCATTCCAGTGAACGGAATTATTGCAACCATGTTAAGATTAGTAAATATAAGATCGCTTATGAGATTGATAACTAAAAACATTAAGTCTTTAAAAATAACGTATATTGCGGAATTTGAAGGAGATTACGGAAAAGTTAAAATAAATCATTTGACGTAATTCGGCATAACTCTGAAAAAGTAACCATTGCTATTAAATGCAGTGCCTTCATTTTAGAAAGCCATTTTTTATGTGCTCTAGTGCGAACGAATTCTAAGACTTCCCTTGATTTGCCTTTCTGCGCCAAATGTCTGAATAAAGTTTTTTTCCCTTTGGTGGGTGGAGGTAGGCCCGTCCTCTAAAGGTATTCCAGGGAGGGGGTGGCAACGGTACAAACATAATGCAATTTCATAGAAAATCAACAGAAACCACACCTACTTATATGTAAATACATTGATTTCTCAAAGCCCGGATGGGGCGGGCATTTCCCCCACCTGACCCCCTAAATGACGGATCTGGGTTGGGGTGTTGCAAATATTACCTTTTTAGTTTTATTGCATTTTTTATTATTTCTTCGTTTGGCAGCTATTGAAGAAATAAAGCGATTTCTTATTTCATTCCAAAAGACGGTCATTCATATCGTTGTTGGGTGATCAAGGACCTGCTGCAGCACCATTCTGAGCTTGAAAGAATTTTATATTTTGAAATCTTAATTGTTGCCAATGTACCACTTTGTAAACATTTACTTTGTTCCCATTAAAAGAATAATCCCCCCCCCCCACTTCTTTCATCTTAAAACTCATATTTCCACAATCGCTCTAGCTAAATATATTACCTTTCTATTCGTATTGTGTAAGTATGTTCAATAACACTTAAATAAAACTAGCTGTCGTGGCTGTCACGAAACTTTCTTCTATATCTATCTTATGAATTCAGGTTACGAAATAAAATACGTCCTCACCCGAATAATTGGAGACAGCTCCAATTTCCCAATTATCGTAATAACCCTGCAAATGCAGAAACAATGAGCGAAATTGGAAATCATTGTAAAAGCCTTGTTTAGATTAATTGCAAACATTTTATTTGTTAGTAAAAAGAAATTGGCAACAGTTAAAAATGTCAAATCATGAAAGTTTTCATATGCTTTGATAATTAAATAGCGCGAAAGCGATTTTTTAATGAATTAATTTATCGCATTTTTGACCAAACGCAAAAATCACCCCACCCTCCCCCTGGGGCGATGAGCGCCAAAATTTAATCGATGCTTGCTTCCATATTGGGTTAGTGTTATTCCATTCAAATCGCTGCAATATTTCCCGAGATACAGCAGGTGCAATGACAAAATAAGCACTTTTGACTGCACGAACCCCCTTTGAGATATTGACACACAAATTGAATCAGCGCTTGTACTCAATAGGGTCTACCTATGGACCAATTTTCGTTTGATTCCGCCTGTTACTTCCTGAGATATAGCAATCACCCCGATCAGAACACGTGCGATTGCTCCACCCCCCTTCGAGATATTGACACGCAAATTGAATCAGCACCTGTACTCAGTAGGGTCTACCTATGAACCAATTTTCGTTTGATTCCGCTGGATACTTCCTGAGATATAGCAATCACTTACGCGCAGAACACGTGCGATTGCTCCACCCCCTTGGAGGAATTCGCTAAACAAAGTCAGGTGCACCAGTTCACATGGTGATACATAAATTCAAAAATTTTTGTTCGATTTCATTCAGTAGTTTTTGCTCTAGCGCGGCCACAAAAACTGGTCACACACATACAGACTCACCCACACACAGAAAGACACACACAGACAGACACACACACAGACACACACACAGACAGACACACACACAGACACACACACAGACACACACACAGACAGACACACACATAGACAGACATTTTCCAAAAATGGTCGAAATGGACTCAGCGCACCTCAAAACGTGCAAATCCGTCAAAATTCGACATTCGAAAATTTTCACGAAACCAATACTTTCTTCTATATATTAGATATAGAAGAAAGTAAAAAGTAGTGTTTTATGAAAGCATTAAAATGTTGTCTTTTTTCTGGGAGGGCAGTGTAGTTAAAAAGAGGGCTGGTGACGCATTCATTGAGTAACAATGAAGGCTTGCAGGTTAATAGTATGACATGTTGCATTATTTATATTTGCTTTGATGGCTTTTTCTTAAATGCGTTTTTTGTGTTATTTTTACTTTCTTCTATATATAATATATAGAAGAAAGTATTGGTTTCGTGAAAATTTTCGAATGTCGAATTTTGACGGATTTGCACGTTTTGAGGTGCGCTGAGTCCATTTCGACCATTTTTGGAAAATGTCTGTCTGTGTGTCTGTCTGTCTGTGTGTGACCAGTTTTTGTGGTCGCGCTAGAGCAAAAACTACTGCATGAAATCGAACAAAAATTTTTGCATACATGAATTACCATGTGAACTGGTGCACCTGACTTTGTTTAGCGAATTCCTCCAAGGGGGTGGAGCAACCGCACGTGTTCTGCGCGTGGGTGATTGCTATATCTCTGGAAGTAACCGGTGGAATTAAACAAAATTGGTCCATAGGTAGACCCTATTGAGTACAGGTGCTGATTCAATTTGCGTGTCAATATCTCGAAGGGGGGTGGAGCAATCGCACGTGTTCTGCGTGGGGGTGATTGCTATATCTCAGGAAGTAACAGGCGGAATCAAACGAAAATTGGTCCATAGGTAGACCCTATTGAGTACAAGTGCTGATTCAATTTGTGTGTCAATATCTCAAAGGGGGGTGGAGCAATCAAAAGTGCTTATCTTGTCATTGCACCTACTGTATCTCAAAAAATATTGCTGAGATTTGAATGAAATTTGGAATAACACTAACCCAATATGAAAGCAAGCATCGATTAAATTTTGGCGCCAATCGCCCCAGGGGGATGGTGGGGTGATTTTTGCGCTTAGTCAGCAATGCGAAAAATTAATTCATTAAAAAATCGCTTTCACGCTATTTAATTATCAAAACAGCTGAAAACTTTCAATGATTTGAAAATTTTAACTGTTGCCAATTTCTTTTTACTAACAAATAAAATGTTTGCAATTAATCTAAACAAGGCTTTTGCAATAATTTCCAATTTCGCTCATTGATTCTGCATTTGCAGGGTTATTACGATAATTGGGAAATTGGAGCGGTCTCCAATTATTCGGGCGAGTACGTATTTTATTTTGTAACTGGAATTCATAAGATAGATATAGAAGAAAGTTTCGTGACGGCTACGACAGCTAGTTTACTTTAACTTTGTTGCTTTTATATTCTACCTCATTAGCTCTAGACAATACATAAATATAAGTAACTTTTTCCGAAAAGATAACACAATTATTTTTTAAATGTATTTCTGTGATGCAATTTAGGTTCGATTTTTTAATAATTTAACTTAATTTTTATTTTTTGCATTACACTTCAAGTTACTTTAGTTCTTAAACTTCATATGAGTATATTTGCAGATTTTATAACTGGTTACACCCAAAAGCATATACTGCTCTTTACTTAAATATTAACTCGCACTCAAATTTCTTGCCATTTTTCTTGAGTTTTAAACATAAACTGTATGTAAGAAAAGCACAAAATTAAGTTAAAATTTTACTGTGAAAGTCTTCACACATTCAATCAGCACTCGCAGTTCCGATTCCCAAAGCTCCGTTTAATTTTTTACTTTATAGTTTGCAAAGAAATTCCTTTCTTTCGGAAAAAGGAGAATCGAGGGAAAAAAATCGAAGAATTTGCGCAAAACCGGGAACAACGAGAGAAATTTTCCAAAGCGCCCTCTACTCACACATCTAGGCATTATCGCATTTTCGAAAAACGAAATTAAGTTAAAATTTTAGCATTTTCAAAAGACGAAATTAAGTTAAAATGTAAGCATTCTCGAAAGTACAAAATTAAGTTAAAATTTTACTGCGAAAGTCTTCACACATTCAATCAGCACTCGCAGTTCCGATTCCCAAAGCTCCGTTTAATTTTTTACTTTATAGTTTGCAAAGAAATTCCTTTCTTTCGGAAAAAGGAGAATCGAGGAAAAAAAAATCGAAGAATTTGCGCAAAACCGGGAACAACGAGAGAAATTTTCCAAAGCGCCCTCTACTCACACATCTAGGCAGAATCGCATTTTCGAAAGACGCTCACTCCTTCGAGTGGAACTCTTCCCGTTGGCATGGATACCCAGAAATCCCACGGCCTTTCTGATCCCAAACACAGCGCATCAGTTCTCCATGTGCCCGAGTTGAGGCACAATGGCATTCAATAGTTAGTGGACGAAACTTCTTTTGTGCGGTGAAGCTTCTTTTCTCCTCTGGTCGCTGCGATTTTTTTCTGCAGAAGTTTTTGGTTTCATTAATCTTCAAGAACAAAGAAGGTAATTTGCCCTTTCATTTTTGCCCCTTGCAGTTTTTTGAAAGAACGAGAAAAAACTGCAAGGGACCTGTTTCGTCGTTTTTATTTTATTGCTGAAGTTGAAGTGGAAGAACAGGTGCTATTTGCGGGTGTAGGACTCAAAAATCCAGGTTACTTGAAAGCAAATGTGTGAGAAAAGTTTTGCAATAACCGTCTTTACTTGATTTAAAAAATGATTCTAGCATTAGAAAGTAAGAAGCATTGCATAAAAAAGTAAGTAAATGAAGTTAAGCAAGTAATTAGATTTTTAAAGGAATTTGTGCATTGCACCGATATCAACTTTTTTCTACATAAAAAGGAATGTTATGTAAAAAAAGGTTATTTTTTCAAAAAAAAAAAAATGTATCTTACACTTTTTTGAAAAAAACAAAACAAAAAAAAAAAAAACCTTTAGAGATCAGTTTTATTGCTTTTACTATTTTTCTCGCTGAAATTGCAAAGCAAAAATCAGTGGTGCTTTGGTTGTATGTCTCAAAATACAGCCTAATTGCAGATAAATATAGGAGAAAAAATACATTCAAATATTTTTGTCTAGTTACAAAGTAATTAAATATTGCATCGAAATAAGTAAATAAAAAAATTAGAATTTTAGAAGCAAGAGTTTTGCATTGTACCGATATCTACTTCAAAAATGTATACATACTATCTGGATAAATAGCAACAGTAAATGAAATAATTTACTCCTTACAGTGTTATAAAAAGGAGTGAGGTATTTCTATCAACCTTAAAATCCATTTGCTTGAGAAAAAACTTTACGATAAAATCCTTTTAAATACGAAAAAGTGGAAACTGCATTGCACTGATAGTGATATATTTTGTGTATGTTGCAAAATGCTAGTTTTATGAAAATGCATTCGGAAAATTTACTAAATTTCCTCAAAAGTAAATGATCAATTCAAATACATTCATTGGAATACTCTTACTAAAATTACAACGAGCGTGTTTAACAAAGAGATAGTGTTAATGGCAAAAAAAAGCCTTTATCTAGCAGAACTAAATTTACTTTTTTGTTAATATTGCTAAAAGACACACTGCACTATTTAACTTCAACTCTGGCTTCGTATAAATATGTGAATTAAATCTTATTTTATTACTCTAGAAATAATATGTTTCAATTTATTTTAGAGACTTTACTTTGTGAGATGTGATTAAAAAATCAACAAACATTTGTCGTTTATCATGAGCAATTTTTTGCAATTGATTTTAAAGCCCGAGGAAAAGTAAATGGAGAAGAACATTTTTCTGTGAAAAAATGCGAAATAGATTTGTCAACTTTCATCGTGCGCCAGACAGCACCATGGATGCCGTTGACTATAAGTTTCACAGTTACTTCAATTTCATTATTTTATTCTTAAAATTTTAAATGTTCAAGAATTCGTATTTAGTCTCAAACATTTTTTTCGTTTAACTTACTGGCTAAATCTCCGTTGAGATAATGTAATATTAACTGGAGTTATAACTGCGGATTGCCTTCATATGAATGAAATATACATAAAAGCAAATCGCGTACATTGGTACAATAGCCTTAAAATCTTTACTGAGGAAAAAACATTATTTTCATTTTATTTCATAATGTTCGAGCTATTAAGAATTTTTTACTACTTAAATATCTATTATTACCAGCAAATTGCGTTCTAAGTGTCGTTTTCGTAAAGTAATTGGTAAGAATTTAGAAAATTGAGAGTTGGCATATTGAAATAATGAAATATTTTCTTGTCACAATGTTCTGCTAAGTTAATAAGATCTTAAGTTAAACAGCGTTTGGTTTTGACTAAGTATAAAAATGTGATTTAGATCTTTAAAAGAAAAGCATTGTGCTACTATGTATAAGACGCTCCCCCCCCCTTTCTTAGTGATGTGAGTATATTAATTAATCATTGTTAGTACCATGTTTTCTACACTGCAAAAAGAACTGCTGTTTTTACAGTACAATAATGGTAGCAGAGGCTACAGATTAAAACTAAAATGTACTTAAATAAACTCAAAAATTAGCAGTAGTTTATATGTCTCACTGCTAGTTTTAGTTTATTACGGTGCACATTTTAGTTTTAAACTTGAACCTCTTTTGCCAGTGTTATACTGTAAAAATAACAGTTTGTTTTTTGCAGTGTATATTATTTTGAACTCGAATATTTCAACTACATAGGTTTTTGGATTAGCTTTTAATGAGCAAAAAAAAGCTCTTTTGTTTTTTAGGAAATTACACTTCGATCAGTCTTTCTAGCAGCAAAAGTTTTGTGAAAAATTAATTTCTCTTCTCTTAAATTTCATCCATTTATTATCAACTAACATATGAATCAGTTTTTGTTGAAAGGACGTAAGTAAGCTTTCGAACAGTGTTGACGAATGCCCTTTTAACAGAAAGCGTTTTATATGTTGCATAGTTTTTTATATAATTTTCATCACACAAAGACTGATCTCAATTTTTAAATCATAGAAAGCGTCTTAAAACGAAATATTTTAATATTTAAAAACTATGTGTTGCAAGTCCGTTAAAATTAAAGTTTTGTTCTTATTAATTGTTGTTATTTCTTTAATTTTACTGTTATTTTTTTTTTCACAAGATCCAAAAAAAAGAGCATTATTTGTGTTTACTCATATCCTTCAAATGTTCCTCGTCAAGAGTACAATATCTCAATCTGTCGCCGATGCTAGAATCATCATATTAAACATGTCCTTTACAGTAACATGAGATAAATCACACTTCTTTCGGCATCTGTTCAATCAGTAATACACATTTTCATTAGTTTCACTTTCCTTTGATAAACAAAAGTTTCATTGCCACGTCAAGATCGATATTGGTATTTTTGAGAGCTTGGAACGAATTTGATATCTTTGAGTAGCAAAGGAATCTGACCAAAGAAACGAACACTTGTTGCTCATTTATAGAAACACTCTTAGTTTCTCGCTCTTTATGGTGCAAAGCACGCAGCAGCTGTCTTTAACAGTCTAGTTATATACCTCAGAATCACGAAAGATTGTTTCTAATCAAAATGGATGATGCAATTTGAGAGAGTTTTGCTACATTTCAAGGCAATGTCTATACTCTTCACAAGCTCGTTAGCTAAATGCATTATTTTATAGTGCATAAAAGACAGGTTTTTGAACTGCATTTTAACGAACATTTATAATTATTTTCAATGTTGCAATTTAAAAAATCTGCGAACTTTAGTTAGCTTTATTGTATAATTTAAGTGGTTATTGGTGTAGTTGAAAACGTATAAAATAATTATTTTCTTTACCCTCTTAATCGTGATTGCGAAACATTTTAAATAAAATGCTGCGAAATGAACGGGTCAGGGAGATTGAATTGAAAGTGACAAAGATCTTTGTTGCGGCCATAGCAATTTCCTTTCGTTTCCCCGAATTTCTACATAAAGACAGATTATACCATGATTTTGGATTTAGCATAAAATGTATAATGTTAAGTTGCACATTTATTAAACATATAATGTTAAGTTAGTTAAAAATAAATAGTTCCAATGAAAGTTGCAGTTGGCTTGTTTTGGTATAAAGTAAATCTTTTTACTTACTATATGGTAAAACAGTTGGATTGATATAAATTGAACAATTAATACTATGAATGAAATTGTTTTAAACACTTTTCAAAATTATTTAGTTTAAAATCTTGTAACATAATTGAATTTTTTTTTAACACACAAGTTAGGGTATTTCTCAAGCGTTACCAGAACTTTGTGTTACCTTTGGTTTCGTATTTTGTTGGCGTAACTCTGTGCCTTTAAAAAGCTATAAGAATTCTTGCGACGAAACATCTGTCTCTATGTATCGATGGAAAATTGCTCTTTCATTTGCTTCGAACAACATACAGAAATAAATTGTAATTGCATTCCTGCAGCTCATTCTTGTGCAAAAAAAACCCTAAATGCGCGAGCTACAGTGAAAATTAATTATTTTGAAACTCATTTGCATATAAATCAGTAAGTCACCACCCCTTCGCCATGGCTAAGGCAGAAACATGCAATATACCGTCAACTCTGTTAGTTCATCCAAGGGCTGGAGTTTCGTGCTTATTGGCATTCGTCAGACTGGAATAGGATTTACCGAGCTCGAGGCAGAAATTCTCTTATAGAAGCAAATCGAGTAAAAAAAAAAAAAAAAAACTGGGAGCTAATAAGAAAATAGAACACCAGCGAGAGATCGCATAATGGTACTGTTACCCGAAGTACTGTTCAATGCTTTTGGCTAAGAGGCCGTATTTTCATTTCTGGAAGTTACCGTTGCTTTTCGTCACGCCCTAAAGAAAACAATCATCCTACTCGAAACATACAACTAGAAAACTGCACTAAACCGTCGGAAAAAAAATGATTTGATGAAATAGATTGCATGCAGTAGTGGCGCAAAATTATCGTGTACGGCATTCCCCCCCCCCCCCCCCCACTACCACAATTTTATCTACAGTTTCTTTCCCGACGGTATGGGGAAGATGACGAAATTAAAGGGTTTTGAAATTAAAAGTTTTCGGTTGTAAAAAAACTGTTTTCTAATGCGTAGCCTATTTTTTTATCAATCACAATAGTCCATATTTTGTGGATTAATTGAATTTAAAAAACTAAATCCAATTCACTATTTTTTATAAAATAAAGGCAAGAACTACGCCGTTTTCCCCCAATCTACCTTATAACATTTACGAAAATAAGCATCTCATTGAAAAATGCAAAAATTAAAAAGCTAAAAAATTAGATAAAAAGTTAAAATCGCTTACCCAGTAGTGTTCCTATATCGAAAGGTTATTTTTTTTTGTAGGGAGAAAAAAAACAGCTAATTAACATGGGGGAAAGCAACAACTATTTTTCGAAAGTATTTTGTCAAAAAATTGTTAGAACTGATGCTTACTTTCATTTAAAAAATAAAAGTAGAACACTAGAATAGCATTCACAATATATCATTTCGTATCAGTTCATTTTAGTGTATTTTTTTATTTGAATACTTTTAGCACATATTTGAGGAATAAATACTTTTAATGACTTTACGCGAAAAATGTACTATAAATTATTGATTTCAATTTTAGGTTGTGTTTACATATGCGTGTATGACTGAATAATGCATTTTCCCCGTTTATGTATAATACAAGGTTTATATGCAAACGACATACAGTCGAACCTCCATATATCGAACTTTCCGATATGGAATTTTCCATATATCTAAGCTTCAGCGAATCTCCGTGTTCATTACATGGAAAAAGTGCTTCCATACCTCGAAAATGTCTCTATATATCGAAATTATTTTTGGACCTAACGGAACATATTAAACGACTTTACATCTCTTACTTCCCAAATATTGAAGTCAAGAGTAAAAGGAAGGTCAGTGATTGTCACTACAAACCCCACAAGCAAGGGCAGATCCAGAAATGTTCCAAGGCAGGGGTGATTGATTTTTTTCCTTACTTGCCCATTTCTTTCGCCATGCATCCTGTTAACACATGCTCATTACAAATGTTTTGGTCTTCCATTTCGAAAAATTTCCAGATCAGAGCCCCGAATCCCCACCCTTTCCCTTAATATCATCAAAGATCAACTAAAATTGCTTCTTTTTTGAAATTCAAAATCTAAAATCTGCTTGATAAGAGTCACTCAAGGGAAGGGCGCCCCCGTCGCCCCTCCCTTGTATCCGCCCTTGCCCACAAGTATTAAGGTTAATGGTGGAGAAACAATTGGAGAACTTTGAATTTTAGACAGGAGCAAAAAAGTCGTTTTTAATTATATGTTGGGAATTTTCCTGTAAAACCAATTTCATTCCTTTTTTTCTGGTAGTTGTTCTAAAATTCTTAAATACGCTAAGCTTTAGTGAAAAGCTAAAAACTTGAACCCATCAAAAAATGAATTGTTTGAGGCGTTTGAATCATTACTTCCTGAACCTGATATTACAGAAATTGTTCCTGATGAAGATTTTAGTGGATGGAATAAATGTAAACATTTGTTTAGTGAGCTTGTCACAAAACTGGCTATTCAGCACACATTTCAGTTATTTCTTCAATTTTAAAAAGTACAACTATGATCATGCAGCCAATGTCCGAATTACAGTTCATTTTAAAGTATTAAACAACAAATTATTCTTACTAATAGTTTTTTTATTGAAGTTTATTTAATGCTATTCGCTGATAAATTAGAAACGTACTAAAATTAGCTTTAAGTTTAACATGTTTTAGTAGTATGCAATGAGTTACTGCCCATAAGCCAGGGCTAAAGCAGAACTGAAGCAAATGCACTCACAGCTCGATCATAGCATTCTAAGACTGCAGTTTCGTCCTTATTGTGGACTCCTCAGTTAGGAATAGCCAATGATCGAGCTGGAGGCAAAAATCCTCTTATTGTAGCTAAGATTGCCAACAGACAACATTTTGAAAACACTTTATCTACCAGTTTGTTGGCAATCTTAGCTACAATAAGAGGATTTTTGCCTCCAGCTCAATCATTGGCTATTCCTAACTGAGGAATCCACAATAAGGACGAAATTACAGTCTTAGGAAGCTATGATCGAGCTGTGGGTGCATTTGCTTCACGTTTTAGTAATATTTACGGCAAAACTAAACTCGTTTCTATGTATCGAAATTTTTATGTACTGAATTTTTTCTATCAAATAGCTACTTAGATATATGTAGGTCTGTCTGTAATTTATTTTTTTAAAAAAATACAGGGAGTGGAGTAGAAATAATCTCGCTCTTTATTAAGTTCTATAAAAATAGTTTCTCAAATTATTAAGAATTGCAGTTAAATTTACAATCACATTTTTATAATACGATAAAACATACCGGATTTTTTCTAATAAAGAATTATAAATGTTCTTTATTATTATAGAAAACTAAAACTTTTATCAACGATGCACAAGTATAAAGTTTGCCGAGGCTTTCGTACTGTAGCATTAAGAAAAGTGCTTTTGTTCTGTAATCACTCTGATTTTAGCCATATAATATTTGTTTTAACTTAGGAATCGTTCATTGAAAAAATATAATATTGAAATTTTATGTAAAAACAACAATAAATACAAAATTTTACTAATTAGTAATCATATGTTATAGAAAATGAAAGTTTGCAGTTATCTTGAATTTTTAATTTAATTTTATTCAATTATCAATACACATATTTAAATTTAATTAAACAAAAAATAGTTTTTGAACGCATACAAGAAAAAAAAAAATACCGACATCTATTCAAAAGCTATTTTACTCTACTATAACGTGATGAAACTTCATAATATTTAACTCAAGCTAAATATGGAAATGATTTTTATCGTAGAATATATTTCGTATTATTACGTACTCGATTAAATAACTTTATACGTGCATGTAAGGTATTCCTCCTTTATTCTTTTTTCTTTCGCAAGAAAACTTAGGAGTGGATAAAATAAGTTTTTTCTTTCTTTTTTTTTAAGTTTATTTTCAAAATCGATGAACAAGGAAAGAATTTTCATAAGGGTAGTTTTCTTCTTTATCACTTCATTTTTAAAGAAATGTGCTTCTTATTCAGTCAGTAAAGAGTTTTTATTTCCTTAGCTGTAGACTCAAAGTTTGAAATTATCGTGAATGAAACCGACGGAGAATGTGTAAAAAAATTACGTAACGGTAATACTTTGATAGGAAAAGGTTATATATTTTTTTCTTTTCTTTTTAGTTTGTTCAAATGCAGCATTGCTTTAAGATATTTTGAATAAAATAAATAAATAAATAAATAAAATAAAGAAGAAGAAGAAGAACGAAATTAAACTGTCTTAAAATGAGCAAAACAAGTATTTACAAGCTTAAAAATAAAATTTTGATTAAATTATACGAGTAAATATCTTCTGAACAAACTGTGAGGATATTGCTCTGAACAGTAAACATGAACCAATAAATAATTTATATTTTGTGTTGGATGTTATAGCAATCAATAACGTTCAGTTTACTACAGAACTTCTAAAATACGCCAGGAGTAGCCAACAACAGAATAAATTATGAGCGAATAAAATATAAAAAATAAATAAATGACGAGTAGATTTTGCAATGAATTCAAAGAGATACGTCAAATAACTTTTTTTTAATTCGAAATCTTTATTAATTTATTGATTTATTAATTTTTTACTACGGAGTTACAAAAAGTTAATTTTATTTTAATTTTTTAATGCTACCAGTTGTTAGTGAAAATGATCATTCATGTAGTATGTTTTACAAAGTTAAAACCAGTAGATGAATGACAATCTCAACTAAATGTGGTTGTGAATAAGGCCAAAATGCCCTTTTGCCTTTTTATGCCCGATAAATTCTTCTGCTATTGAGAATTATACTTTTAGCCCGCAAAATATTCTTCAAGACGTTTCTTTTTACTAGTTCTTTCGAACATATTGAATGTTCCATAGTAAATTTTATGTGAATGCAGGTTTAGGAATTTCTATCCCGAGGCAGTTTCTGCTCCTGTTTCAAACCAATACTTTGGAAGAAATCAAATTTCACTGAAATTACCTCTGGATATATCCAGAGAACTCAGGCTCCTATTGAGGAATATTATTTCAACCATAAATCATGCTAGAAGCCTAGAAAATCAAACATTTAGTAGTCTACCTATTTTTCCCACAAGACTGATATATTTTCAAATAAAATAGAAATAAAATACCCAGTAAAATAATTAAACTTAGATATTTATTTATAAATCGAGTACGAAGGGAAAGAAATGTTAAGCAATATTATAACATAACATTTATTGAATTCAATAACATATATTGGATTCTTTAACCTTTCAGTTTATGCTTTTAACAAGAAAATCGTTGAGAAGTAAACGAGCCTGCATTTTTGTAAAAAATAATGAGATGTCATAATACTGGTTAGATATATCCTTCCTTCAGTTTGGTTTATGCTCATAGATATTTTAAGTAAGCCTTTTTTAAAGTAACGTTTCGTTTTAATGTAGTATATATTACTTTTATGTAAAAAAAAAACTATTAAATAATATGAAAGTTATATGAATTCATTCATTTAAATTTTAAGGCATCATTTTAGTATATTTTTATTGCTACGAGCTCAAGTTTGTAAGTGATGAGGCTCGAAGCGAAACAAATAAAGAGCTAGTTAAATGCGAGAACATTCTAAAGCAAGTCAGGAATTGTCCATCAAAGTGTATTATAGTATATGTCTTCTTAAAATTAACAGAAGGAAAAAAGCGCGCATCAGTATTATAAAGTGTATGTGTGTGGGGGGGGGGGGGGGGGGGGCAAAACACTTTCACTTCAGGTAATTTGACTTTCAAACGAACACGCTGAAAAAAGAATGTTTAATCTTTCTCCGTAGATACGATATAGCAGCAGTGCTGCCTCCTGCGTAATAAAACTTGAGTATCATCAACATGTTGCTCATGTTTTGAAAAAATCCCTGAATATTAACATTTTTCACTTTCTGGAAATATGTTCCAACTATCCACCCACCAGATATTCCTAAAATCATTTACATAGAAATTTTTGGAGAATCAAATAAATTCCTATTTTATTTTTACAAACATTTTCTTACTATTTATAAAACATTTATCTTTGAAATCACCAAGTAAATTAAGAAGCTGCAATCTTAGAAGATACAAAACTTGTGTCTCTTTCTTTTCCATTGTCTCTGTTTTTATGAAGCCATTGAAAACACTTGTTGTATTCAAACTATGTGTCACTATGTTTGTCACATGAATAAAATATTTCAAAAATGCTACTTTGTGCGTCATCATCGTCGTCATCGCTACTGTCGTTCTCGTACGTATAGGGCAGTCTGTTGTACGGGATGACTTAAGAGAAAGCATTCTCTTTCTTGTAATTTTTTTCTTTCTAACTGATCAGTTTCAAACTTGTCATAAAGAAGCTGGCTTTTATTTAGAGCTGCCTCTCTTTTTCTCTCTCTATTTTGAATTGAGAAGTACTTTTTACAGAGCTGATTACAGTAGCGACTGATCCTGGACTTGGATGTAAAAGATATTGAAATAGTTGTTGCCATTATTATCAGACCTTAGGAATGTTTCTGAAGAGTTTACAATAGATGTATCCCTTCATTCTGTGTATTACCTACTGGGCGATAATTGGAACACTTTAGTTTGCTATTAATTCTTCATAATTTACAACGTTTAAAGTAAAACATGGACACAGATAATTTATATTGACGTTAACTTTAGTTTTCAAATGACTGTCTGATAAAACCAGATATTAAGCAAAAGTGTTAGTGAATTTGCAGTCAGCAAGAGGGGGGGGGGGAGGGGGGCAGTTTCGTCATTAAGTACTGGGAAGATCTTGACTCCTCGTGTTCACCCTCATGCGCCTATTTCAAGAAATGTCTCAAAAAATACTAGGACTTCTGGATTTTTTCTCAACGTCAAGGGAGTTATCCCCCCAATGCCCTGGCTCGCAGAATAAATGAAATAACCTAGGTTTTCAGAAAGATTAATGATTAAATAATGAAATATTTAACTAAATATCCATTTCTCCCAAAGTTGTTGAGTTGTCCCAAATGACTTTGAATCTGATACATTTAAGCTTAAACTTATGAAATATAAAACAATCATCAAATAAATTTTTAATACAATTACTGGCTTACACAGTTGTGTCGTAAAAAAAAAAATCCGGAAATAAAGATTGTAAAATTTAAAAAGAAAAAAAAAAGCATCTTCAAGCAGACCAAAATGAAGTTGCATTACATGTTCTAAAATGAATTAATTAGAAATCACGTTTACAAAAACATATTCACCAGAAAAGTTAAATAATTATCATTTAAGCTACTGTAAATAAACATTTAATGTTAAATAATAGTTTACAAAGTATAGAAATGAAATTAAATAAATAAAAGAGGAAAAATTAAAGTAAGCAAATTCTACGTTTTTATTGAAACCGGTTTTATGTATTTTTGTTTTCTTTCATTGTTTCACGTTTATTTAATGTAAGCAAATAATTAATGCATATAAGTTAAATTTGAAAGAGTCAAGCTAATGCACATGAACCGAGCTCTAAGCAAACAAAACTTTTCTAATGTAATATAAATAAGTGCAGTTTATTTTACTGAGTAAAAATAATAATGTCATAGAGCTCACATGAGTTAAATTCAAACTGACTTCTTGTTTTTTTGGTTCATATCGCTTTTAAGGAAAGTGGTTTTGCAGCGCTACTACAAACAGGCTCATGAGGTTATATTCTGCTTCGGTGTTTTTTCTCAGTAAAGAAAACGTTCTTATTTTATTTGAATTTTTTTACCCAAACTTTTAAACTTTGTTTTTATTTATTAATTTAATTATTTCTTCATTTGCATAGTTTGTTTTGCTGTTTTTGTCCATTTATATATTGAAAAAAAAGGGCTTGACTTCCTGTTTAAATGTTCAAAACATATCGGGATTTGTAATTTAAAATAACACAGTGTGAGAGAAAAAAAATTACCATATCATACATACCTTTAATTTTTTTCTTTTAAAATATTTTATGTAAAGGTTGGTAAGCCAAATATAGCAATAATTTCACTCTCCCATTTTTTGATGAAGTATTGCAACAATTATCTAGATCGTGACTACATCTTCCGTCAGAAAGTCATAATAATGATAAAGCCATAATAATGAAAAAGCATTTTTAATCACCAAGAATGAAAGCTGCAAAATTTGTTACGAAATAAAGTTGTCAAAACCATCTGATAATATTTTACAGTAATTTTTGTTCTTATTATCGTTTATTAGAATTTACTAGCATAAAAATACTTGTTTATTGTTTATGAAGCCTAATTTATGTAAAGTAAAATAACCTAACGAGGTCAACCTGAGGTTTAGGGCCTAATATATCTCACATTCATGATTTAATTGGCCCCAATTTTTACACTAATCAAATGACTCATAAAAAGGAGAAAAAAAATCATTTTATTTTTCAGTTAAAATTAAGTTGTAGTAGTTTAACAACGAATGCCGAATTTACCTTATTGGAATGATGGGTCCATAAAAACGCCAACACTAAAGGAACGGCAAAAAGTGCAATCAAAATTTCAAAAGCATTGAAAAATTATTTTACTGAAAAATAAGCTCAGATAATTTTGACAAGACTCTTTTGCAGAATTTTTGCCTTCCGATAACAAACTTGTTATTGATGAAGCTTTATCTTAGTCAGGATTTCTAATGACGAAAAAAAAATCACGATCTGGTGAATTTTTGCTATGCAGCATAAAAGAGGAGGATTTTCCTTTAATGTTTCACATGACTCTCTTTTTAGCAGTCACCTTAGTTGACGAATTCAAAAGGAGAAATTTCCTTTTGTACCGTAAATGTATCTTAGAATTTATTTATCCCAAAAATTAAAATTTAACAAAATGAGGCCATGGTTCGCTTTATTATGCCGCCGGAGTATTACGTAGATGATATGTTCTTGTGCAGCATATGATACACTAACATGTGCAGCATGTAGAGTAACATCGCGCAGGAGTGTGAAATAAACCAAAAAAAACGATTTTTCAGCACCTTAAATGTCACAATTGATCTTTCTGCTTTTGATTGTAGTAAACATGAACTTTTTGATAGTGTTTTTGATTTTATTAAATGTGGTTTAACATGTTTTTATATTATTATACATGTTATTTCAGACTTTGAATATTTTCTTCAGTAGTTTTAGTTTTATGGTAATTTAAGCAATGCTTAGGGGCGGTTACTAACTGCTTTATACCCGAGTTCTGCTTTAAAATGTACGAGTTCTACTGTACCAAGTGCTGTCGCTTGCTGGTATTCTAATTTCATATTAGGTACCAGTTTTTTTTTTTTGGCTCTCTTTGCTCTATAAGAGGACTTTTGTCTCCAACTCGGTTACTTTCGTATTCCATGCTGATGAGTGCATAATAAGCACGAAACTGCAGTCCATGGATCAAAATAACCGAGTTGGCGGTGCATTGCATGATAGGAAATGTTAAAATTATATCAGAATAAGATAATGTTATGATGAAAAAAAAATATGCAAACAAAAATATTTTCACTTTAAAAGCATTAACAATTCAATATCCTTATTAACATCAATTTTTTAACCGTTGAAAACGTCCTGCCATTTTCAAGCATTAATTGTTTGGTTAATGTTGCAAGTAGCATATAGGGGACCAAAATAGAAAGTTTTGAGAATCATTTTACTACCTTTGGTACAGACAAAACAGTTTAAAATATCGTTCTTAAAATCAAGAAAAAGCGAGGGAAGGAACAGAACTGTCTACCAGGTGTGCAACAGCTGACCATCTCCCAGCAAAACTAAAGGGAACAGTGCGTGCAAAATAAGTTAAAAAACAAAATGCTTCTCTTTGAGAAGTAAAAGGGAAAAAAATGTTCGAAGGAAGAAAAATGGTTAGGAGCAAGTTTTCGAAACATAAATAAAATCAAAGGTTTGATTTGTATGAACGATAAGTAAGATATATATATATATATATATATATATATATATATATATATATATATATATATATATATATATATATATATATATATATATATATATATATATATATATATATATATATATATAATTTTCTAATAATGTAGTTTAAAGAGTAATTATTTTCAAAAGACGAAAAAAAACTCGATATCAGGGTAAGAGGATAACCAACCAATTGTTATAAAAGAAGTTTACTTACCCATTCGCAAAAATAATACCGGACCTATTTTTTCTAAACATCGATTTTGCTTGTTGAGAGTTATATTATCCTTCTTTATGTGACACATGCTATCTTTCTTACCTAAGCACTATTGGAAGTTTTCGAGTCATGCACAGATTTTGCATTACCTTAACAATACGCATGTCACATGACGTACTCAAAAAATGGATTAAAATCCTATTTGAAAATCTTGGGCTTGGAAAAGTTTGCCATTTTTGGAGCACCATAACTTTAATGTGATGTGTCTTTTACAAAGCGAATTTTTTTGATACAGTAGAACAGTATTTAAATTACAGTATAGAGCAACTGTTCTTGCAGTCTGCTCAACGCTGCACATAATTTCTTCCGGGCACCCTACATATCCATTCTGACAGGATCCCTCTATGCTTTTTTAACGGCATTATTGACTTTCCATCAAAACTAACTATTCCACTATGCACACACACAGACACAGTCGGTTCTTTCTTACGTAAGATATCTTTAAGTTGTTACCAGTAATACTCGATCATGCACCACAAAGAAACATTCGGAGAACTCTGTTAATTTGACACATGGCTACATTGTCTTCAAAGAAATCGACAGTGTGTATAGCTGTGTTGGGGTAGGATAGGGTCAGAACACGGTAGACATTGTGCTTCCTGACAAATAATAGAAGTATCTTACCAGGCACTCTTTTTTTAGTAATTTCCTTTGAATTGCTCTCTTTTTTTGACAAAACATAAGCTGCCTACTTTGTACTCGCAAACCACCGACCATGCAAAATATTTCTTATCAAATTTACCACATTCTATGAGTGTAACAGGGTCATTCCATGTCAAGTGATCCAACGTTTTTTACCTTACATTTTTGTATTTCTTTCAAATTTGGCTCATCAATTGTACCCCTTGAGGTAATCAAAAGTCTCAATTTTTAGATTTTTATTTCTATTATTTCGTCATTTATGAGACTTTGAACTTTGGAAAAACCCTCGTTTTTCCATGGATAAGGAGACGAAAAAGGGACCATAGCTCGGCACCAAATATAGATAGAACGATTTGGTAAATGGCATTTTAAAGTACGTTAGTTGCCGCTTAATCTGATATGCAACATGACTAATTTGATAAAAATTTTCTTTTTCAAAAAAAGAAATTTCAATTTCAAATTTAAATTTCTCGAAAAACATATAATGAATTTTTTTCAAAAAATTTTCAAAAATTTTTGTGTATCTTATCTATATTTGTACCAATTTTTAGATTGGGATCTCAATGGGATCATATTTTTTTGAATTTTTGAATAAAACTGTATAGGAAAAAAATGATATTTTGTAGATTCTATTTATTTAAATACTAAGTTATCTTGCTTGTGATGGTCTAAAAAGTAGTAAACAAGCATGAATATGTTTAAAGTGAGCTGGCATGAGCTTATAGAATTGTCAGGTTCACCCCCTCACCCCTTCCTCCCCCGCACAACCACTCTTTTTTAATTCAAAACTGTTCAAAATGTTAAAAAAACTCTTTGATACAAAAGGAATAGTAAACTTATTTAAAGTTGGTAAATGGGTTTCCTTATAACTAGACGAAGTATCCCCTCCTCCACCTAAATATACCATTAACGCTGTACTATTATGACATCTAACCTGGGGATTGAATTGACTATTATTTTTACTCTAGGTCAATGAGCTAGCATTAACTTGTAAATTGGTCAGCTCCCCCTCCCTTCCTTCCCGACCCAACCATTTTCCCCCCAAAACTGTTTCAAATGCTAAAAAAAACCTTTTTGATACAAAATGAACAGTAAACTTATGTAAAGTTGGTAAATGGGTTTCCTTATAACAAGGCAAAGTAAAACTCTTCCCCCACACAAATATGCCATTAACGCTACACTAATATGACGTCTCACCTGGGGATTGATTTGAGGATTATTTTCCCCATAGGTATATATTGTTTTTCACAGACGAAGTGTTTCTTTTTTCAATCCGACCTTCCGAAAGTGTACTTTCATTCAATATCTGAATTTAAACTTATGATTTATTTCATCCCCTCCCCCAGCACCAATCTTCAATTTTGGAGGAAGAAAAGAAGCGGTTCGCCCCAATATCATAGCAAACAGCAAAACAGCACTGTTTCCCCTTGTTCTCATAATGTTTTCCCATTATTTTCACACAAAACTGAAAATAAATCAAAGTATTAGGTTATATGTCAGTTCCCATCACTGCTTTTCCTTTCTCTTATTGGACAAAGCTCATGAGCTAACAGGAAAGAGTAACAAACAAAACAAACTGAAACTACCAGATATCAGTAGAGACTAAGGCTTTGAAATGAGGTTAGGCGGGATGATAAAAAAATAAAAGTTTGGAGTGGGAAAGTAGGATAAGGGGGGAGCAATCTGTAAAGAAGCTAAACATAAGAGGTTATGATCAAAAAAGCAGTGTTTGTTTAATATATGTATATAGATATATCTGGCTGCATTACTTTCCTTTACAACAAAATGAAAAAGAACACAAACAATTCAAAAAATTAAATAAAAGCTGCACACTAGATAATGTGGAAATATAGTTATGGGGACACAGACATATGATCTGATATTTTGATTTATTTTCAGTTTTGTGCGAAAAGAATAGAAAAAAAACGATGAGAACAAGGAGAAACAGTGCTATTTTGCTGTTCGCTTTGATCTTGGGGCGACCCATTTATTTAATCCCTTCAAAATTGAAGATTGGTGCTGGGGTAGGAGATGAAATGAATCGTAAAGTTAAATTTCAGATATTGAATGGAAGTACACTTTGAAGTTCGGATCGAAAAAAAAAACACTTCGTATGCACCTAGGGTGAAAATAATCCTCAATTCAATCCCGAGGTTGGACGTCATATTAGTATAGTGTGAATGGTATATTTGGGTGGGGAGGGGGATACTTCGTCTAGTTATAAGGGAACCCATTTACCAACTTTGAATAAGTTTACTATTCATTTTGTATCAAAGAGTTTTTTTTTTTTAAACATTTTGAACAGTTTTGAAAAACATAGGAGTGGTTGAGCAGGGGAGAGAGGGGGGGGGGGATGAACCTGACAAATCTATAAGCTCATGCCAGCTCACTTTAAGCATATTCAAGGTTAATTTACTACTTTTTAGACCATCACAAGCCAGACAACTTAGTATTTAAATAAATAGAATCTAAAAAATATCATTTTTTCCTATACAGTTTTATTCAAAAATTCAAAAAAATATGATCCCAATAGCCGCGTTCAAATGGAAGCTTTTTTACCTCGCATTTCCCCGCTCCGCTCCCGAAAAAAACCAGTTGGAAAATCCACCGTTCACATGTGAAAAGAGGTTTTATTCCACAAAGCGGATTTACCCAGCATTCTTAGGGGTTTTACCCAGCATCCTTTGCGCATTGTTTACAATCTGCACATGTTTTTCGGCCATTCCTCACGATTTAATCGAATATGAATTACACGGATTTGTTAACAACTTTTACGTTGATCGAGAATGATGACCAGGATGAGGATTTTGATAATCGAAGGAGGCGACTTCGTAGGTTATACATGAAGCAAGCAATTCGCCAGTTTTTAAATATTATTCAAAGAGCGTTTCCCGAACGGAGAATGTGGAGCAGGATTCGTTCCGATGTGTGGTGGGAAATTACTGTGTTTCTTTCATTTTCATTCGAAGTCATGGCCCAGAACACGAAGTACGAAAAAAACACGAAAAGAATCCGACTCCAATATGGCGGATGTAAACAAACTCGATGCGCGCAGTGCGCAGTGCATTCTGGGTAAAAACCCCGCTTTGATTCCAGTCCAGAGCAGGAGGGGAAAAGTTCCGCTTTTACCCCGCAAATAACCGGAATGTGGATCAAAGCAGGTTTTTTCCGGGGTCGAAAACGTCCATCTGAACGGGGCTATTGAGATCCCAATCTAAAAATTGGTACAAACATAGGTAAAATACACAAAAAATTTTGAAATTTTTTTGAAAAAAATTCATTATATGTTTTTCGAGAAATTTAAATTTGAAATTTAAATTTCATTTTTTGAAAAATAAAATTTTTATCAAATTAGTCATGTTGCATATCAGATTACGCGGCAACTAACGTACTTTAAAATGCTATTTACCAAATTGTTCTATCTATGTTTGGTGCCGAGTTATGGTCCCTTTTATTTTCCCTTATCCATGGAAAAACGAAGGTTTTTCCAAAGTTCAAAGCCTCATAAATGAAAAAATAATAGAGATAAAAATCTAAAAATTGGGACTTTTAATTACCTCAAAGGGTACAAATGATGAGCCAAATTTGAAAGAAATACAAAAATGTAAGGTAAAATTTTTCTCAGATTTTGGATCACTTGACGTGGAATGACCCAACAGCAGAAAACGGTTTTGCCATCGATTGATTATCAAGTGATGATCTTCCTTTTCTATGCAGCCATATATTTTTAAGTTCATGTCTTGAAGGTTCTATCCGAAACTCTTGGTATCTATTTCTTCTTAAAGCTCTTCAATACTACTTTTCTTGACGACATGTCTTTGATTTGTTGATTTAGATGAACCAACTTTTCATACAGTCGGACTTTCTGTCGATGGTCTCATGTCTGCGATTTCCTGGTAATTCTGAAAATAAACCGCTTTTGTAACACAAGATTTAAAGCCGGAACTGCTAGAAGTAGTGTGATTGTAGAAACACCAGCAATAGTACTTCAAATTTCAATTTTTTCGACTACTTTTCTTGACGACATGTCTTTGATTTGGTGATTTAGATGAACCAACTTTTCATACAGTCGGACTTTCTGTCGATGGTCTCATGTCTGCGATTTCCTGGTAATTCTGAAAATAAACCGCTTTTGTAACACAAGATTTAAAGCCGGAACTGCTAGAAGTAGTGTGATTGTAGAAACGCCAGTAATAGTACTTCAAATTTCGATTTTTCGACTACTTTTCTTGACGACATGTCTTTGATTTGTTGATTTAGATGAACCAGTTTTTCATACAGTCGGACTTTCTGTCGATGGTATCATGTCTGCGATTTTCTGGTAATCCTGAAAATAAACCGCTTTTGTAACACAAGATTTAAAGCCGAAACTGCTAGAAGTAGTGTGATTGTAGAAACACCAGCAATAGTAGTTCAAATTTTGATTTTTTTTGTCCAAACCTTATACTTCCGTTATGTCCTTAAATAAAGTGGTAGTTATAGCAATTCACCATGTTAGTTATCAAAAATAATGATGAAGGTTTTTCCAGTCTTTTTTATTAAATGATGAATTCATCTTCTTTGCCGTTAGAAATACATGTATGTCTTCAAGGTTATTAAGAAACATAATAACTTTGGCATCCGAATTAAACATTATCTGAGTAAACGCAACTCTCAGTATCTAATTCGGTGCTAAATGGATTTCCTCATTTCGCGAAAATCGAGAATTGAATATAAGCAAACTATAGTTTCCAAAAAAAAAAAGAACATTTGTCCAAACATTGTTCAAATAATGTCCCTTATACTTTCACCACGTTACTGTAACTTACATCCTCCTTCCTTATGTAGCATAGGCTACACTTTTACTTAAGTACTGATCATTGCCGAAACTTTTACAATAATTTGATTTAATTTTGCGTTAAAACTTAACAATACTTTAACATTTCGCAAGAAATATTTAAATGCAATCGAACAAAATCGTAGTTACATTCTGATTATATTCTTACAAAATAGCAATATAAATTAAGCAATACATTCTTTAAACCATTTGTTAAGTTATTAAAACTCTTGAAAGAGGTTTTCCCAGGACTTTTAATTAAATAATGAAACTCTATTTTACATCCTTAGTCGTTCTATGCATTACTTCTTAAAATATAATAACGCTCATAACCAAATTAAATGTCTTCTGAGTCGATTTAGTTTTCCGTAGGTTAAGCGATGATAATTGGATTTACTAGCTTCGTGAAAATCGAGAATGGAGTAAAAGCTGACTATAATTGACATGATGGAGCTTTCGCCGTTAAATTACCCCTCCAGGTAAACCTCTTCAAACTATTACATCCATTTTTCTTGTAACTTCAAAGGAATTTTTCGCTGAATTGCTTTTCTCATTTCATTAGGGAAGAGATGTTTGTTTTACAATTCACTACACTCCTCTTCTAGTTCAGGTAATGATAAATTAAAACAGAAAGTTTCATTAAAAGTTCATTTTCAAAAAAAAAAAAATCAGCAAATGTGCTGTTACATTTATTTTACGAAGTGCAAGTAATTTAACTAATGATTACTTTTTCTAATTTTCTCCAGAACAAGCGAAGCATTAAACAGGTAGAAAAGAATTATTGCCCTCCTCCAAGCAATAACCAAATTTAGCTTAGAGTTTTGCTGTCGTGCTTCTTCATTTGTTAATAGCACAATGCCAACAAGTTCTTAGAGACATTTATTATCTAGAATATATTATTTTCTATAAGTTCAATGAATGTCTTGGAAAATAATGTTATTTTTCTTTGCATTCTACTTTTTCCAAAAAAATAAAATAACGTCCTAATTGCCGGTACCTTGCAATATCGTCTCATTAGACATGTAATTATTTCGGCTTCATTTTAAAATCTTTTAACCTCTGTGGGTCTAACCTCTCTCAAATGTACGGTTAGACAGACAGAGGTTTGTGTCAAGAGGTTTGGCCCGGTTTTGTATATTCTTGAAAAATTAGTAATAAAAATGAATATATAATTTAAATAAAAATAAGAACGTGAAATAAAAAATAATAATGTAAGTGTCCAGACATCATGAGGAAATAAATGACTTCAATTTTAAATTTTCAAGCGTTCAGTAAAAAATTGAAGAATGTCTTTTAAAAGTTGATCAAACCATCCTAGTTTCTCCCAAAATTCTAGAATCTACTCACCAATGTTATTTTTTAAAAACTATAACACAACGCTGAATAACTTATCTGACGTCCGAATTTTCCATAGGCTTTAATATTCATGATGTTATTCCTAATTATGCGTGAAAGATATGCTATTCAAACCAGGAATAACTAGGACTTATTTGGATATTCTAGTTATTGCTGCAGGATGCTGTTGTATGTATCAGTGTATTTTTATAGAGAGATATAATAAATTAAGTTCATCGATGCACGTTTGTCTTAATAAATAATCCATGTTGGAAACTAGGTAGAACAGTCGCACAAAAATGTTCATGAGTCAATTCCATTTTTTATCTTAGAAGAACTTTTAACTTCCCTTTAAAAAACACAAATCTCGCTTAAGTGGCAAATTTTTCGAAATGGGACATGGTTAAAAATAGCAAATGATTATTTAGAGTCATCAGTGATATTAGCAACACTTACTGTTGTCAAAGCCAGAAATATAAATAACATTCCCGTGCATTTCCCAGAGTTATACCTATTGACGATTTCAGATTTCAAATAAACTCACTTGCAATAAAATATTTTTTTAATGAAAATGGCTTCTAAAAGACGGAATTACGCTAATAAAAAGTAAATAAATGCAGCCGTTTAAATGAAAATAATAATTAAAAAAAAGAAATAAGGATATGTGCATAAAAATAGCAAACACAGCAGACACGGACGTTAATCTCTTAAAAGATCAGACTAGTTTTGCCATTCTTGAATTCGTTCTCAGAATTTTATAATATTAGGAAAAATTCGATGGAACCTAAGAGAATCTCTAAATCTAAAAGCGGAATGCTCACTTATATGTACAACAAATGCTTAATGCCACATGAACCTTACATTTCAGTAGTTGAAAATAAATTTAAGAATAGGGAAAGAACTGTGTACTGAATTTCCAGTAAATTGTTTTGACTAAATTGAAATAGATTCCAAGGGCTTAAGAATGTAAACCAGAAAATAGAAGTTTAGATAAAAACAGGAAGTAATATTAGCAACGAGAAAGAAAAAGAAATCCCCCGTTTCCTGATGTGATTGTCTAGCAAGTAAAACAAAAAAAGGCTTATGTTCCCTTTCTCCCAAAACGTCTTTTCCCACCATATACAAAAGCAGTCTTATATATATTACACTACTTTTTAAGACGTGCAAATATGAAGAAAAATATTGGTTTGTTTTCGTAAGCCGTGAAATCGTCAGTCAAGAGTTTTTTTAAGCAAAATAACAGGCAATCTGTTTTTCTCTCTTCAGAGTGCTTTACTGCTTTTCGCTTTTAGCTGACCATGCTTTTCTTTACTTCGGTGCAAAAAAAAAAAAAGTAAAAAAAAAAAAGTTTTATCTCTTCTTATAAAACCTTTCATTTCGAATTTCAAGAATAGTTTCCATCATAGTTTTACATGCTTTTTCTCCGATACGAGCTGCATTTTATATTTGAATCATTGTTTTGTCGTCAATCATTGCAATGCTTGCATTTAATAGAAAAATTCATTCTAAATCAGCTATTCGTTTTAAAACACTCACTTATCTCTATTTATTCGAAATGTTAGATATAATTTGGATGGTATTATGCAAAAAGGAGTTAACCCACAAAAACCTGATTTTGAGATAATGGGCTTTAAAGTCAACAAACTCTGGCAAAATCATGAGCTCTATATATAAATATACCAATGATATGTTACCATGAAACGCTGATAGGGCTTAAATCATTTTTGCTTAATGTTGAAAGCAACATATTTTACCATCAGAGTTGGATAACTCATTTTTTTATGTTTTGTGGGTTAACTCCTTTTTGCATAATGCCATCCATTTGATTATGCTATTTGTCACTTTAAGAGACATTTTGATTTAATTTTAAGACCGTCATTCACGAAAGGACAATTACGTTTTAGAAGCATTGGACGGGTTAAATGAGACGCAAAACGTGGTAATGAAAGGGACACTATTTTTCACCTTATATAATTACATTAAAATTTTCTCTTTAAATTAGTTATCTGAGAAGAAACTAAACTAGGCTGTTTTTCGTGGTTAAGAGACATTTGTATTTAATTTTAAGACTATCATTCACAAATGCTCAATTATGTTCTATGAGCATTGTAGGGGTTAAACTGGACACAAAAAGTAGTAGTAAATGGGGCACAATTTTTCCTCTTCCATGCATATAAATATAATAATTTCCTTTTTAAATTAGTTACATTAGATTAAAACTATATTTAGCATTTCTTTGCGAATGGCTGGGTTATTAATTAAAGTGATTTTTCATAAACTACTTCCATTACACTGCAAAAAACGAACTGTTGATTTTACAGTATAATACTGGCAGCCGAGGTTCAAACTTAAAACTGTAAAATGCACAGTTATAAACTGTAAAACTATTTTACAGTTTCTTACTGTAAAGTAAAAAAAATCCAGTTTATTGCCGTAAAATTTAACTGTATTATACTGTAAAAACAACAGTATAATACTGGTAGCAGAGGTTCCAGTTTAAAACTGTAAAATGCACGGTAATAAATGGCTGAAATATAAATTTTACAGTTTAATACTATAAAATTCGTAATTTTTGCAGTTAATTACTCTAAAATTAGCTGGTATTATACTGTAAAAACAACATTCATTTTTTACAATGTACTCATTTACAGTAAACGATTAAAAGCAATAAATGATATTTATAATAGTTCTACTAATAATTCTAAATTCCTGTCAGATTTCTTTTTATGTAGAAGCGGAATAAATCAAAATAGTTATTGATAGTAGAACATTGGTTACAGTTTTTTCATTAAAATCGCCTGAAGAATCAATTGTTGAATGTTTTCGATTTATAATTGATTATTCTTGAAAAGACACTGCTGTAACTGACATTGCTAGTAAAGATGAATGCCTAAAATTTCTTTGAATTTGAAACATTTCTTAAAAATGAGTTACAAGTTTAACCGTTGGCAGTTTCTTAAAAGTTTTACCTGGCATAAAACTTTTGTTCGTGTTCACTAAGCTATCAGCAAAATATTCTTTTGTCCTATATTCCTGTTATTTGACATCTTTCTAACTTTAAAATTGAGTCAAATTTATTAATGCCACTCAACGCCAAAGGTAGGGCAGAATGGGACACATAGACTTATTTAGTAATTATTGCTATCATTATTATTTTACTACTACATTCTCTTACTCCAAAATAGACGAGAGTTTCTTCTACCGTTTACAATAGTTATCCCTATTTAGTTAGGTTTTAATTCTTAGTATCTCCACCCCTTTGTTTGTAGATCTTCCAATTATATTTTTGCAAGATATTTTAAATTTGAAAAAGTAAGCAAACGATTTTTCGCTAAATTTATTGCTTATTTCTGACTCTTCTAAACGTAATCTTTAAAATTGCAAGTTTGTACACGTTTCACGATTACCTCGGGATATTGTTTACTGCTCTTAAAAGACGCTGAAAAATATTGTAGAGTACAATTATTTCCGTTTACCAACGATTTCAATTCTTGTTTAAATATAGGCAAATTAATATCCTAAATTAAAACTGCAGGAACTAATTTTTTTGCACAACACGCCCACATTGTGCAAACAAATTATCCTGTAAAATATTTTAAGCTTACTGGTCTTCACTCAAACTGAAAAAAAAATGAACGAATAAAGACAACTTCAGAAGGTGAGGTTCAAAACATTGATTCGTAAATTTGTGCAAAATCGTACAAAAACTTCTGAGAGTCAGATCTATAGTAAAAGCACATATAGACGCCACCTAGTGCATGAATATCGCACTCTAGTGTACTTTGCTCTTTTAATGTTTTCCAGACGATTAAGCTACCCTGTCTTGTTTATTAGTGTTCCGACACCCTACGAGTTAAACAGGTATGGTATATTGATAGCGTTTTGTATCCTAATAACTCATCTGCTCACATAATAGGGCAACTGCTGACATTTGATTTACGTAGAGCATAGAGACATCTCTTGTGGCAGTAGTTTCTATGCAACGAGTAAACCTCTCGTAGAATAAATCAGAGAGCAGCTTTTTATGGGCTCAGATTGACACCCTTTGAAGTCAAACGTTACGCTCAATATCAAAGTAATTATAAAGATTTGCATGCATATGAGCAGGTACTCAACAAAGTAGCCAAAATTATGAATTACCATCAGCGAAATGATGGTATTGAACATCAGTTAGTGTCCCCCCCACCCCATCATATAGTTCCTTGAATTTGATGTTTAAAACAATGCTTTTTTGTACTTTCAACATCTTATTGATATTTTCAAGCCTTAGTCGCTTCTAAAGCGTGCAAACCTAATAAAAATCGTGAAAAGGAAAAACAATGGAAACAACAATCTGATCTATAAATGACTAGTACGAAAAATGTTGCTTCAGATTATCAACACAGACAGGCTGACGTATCTTTGGAGGGATTAAAAACTAATACACAAGTTGGTGCAAAACGTTTCAAAACATGGACTTGTATGAATATTCTTGAAAAAATTTCAGGAATGGTATGAGCATAAATATTAAACCATCAAAACTCGATGATTAATATGATAAACCCTTTTCAAGCTCATCTACTGTAACGCGAAAGCAACACAATAGAACTTTGTTAAAGTCCTTTCATGTCGGAAACAAATGTTACAGTATGACAAGAATGGAGAGTATTGCTAATAAATTTCTCTGGTTAGTCTGAATGAAAAATTAAATCTTCTGTAATTTAATAAGTCACGTTCATCTAACTGTCTGAAAACTCAAAGGCTAGGGTAATCAACGAAATTGATGATTTCGATTTATAGTCAGCTTTTCGGCAGAAATATCATTCTGTGCATAAGTTATAAATATTCAGAAAAAATAAATATCTCATCTGTCCAGCAAAAATGAAAACAAAATGAACTATTTCAAAAATGGATAATCTGACAAGCTCGATTACGGAAACTGCGATTGGCAAGGGATGGTGGCACTGGTTGTGATCTTGCTTTGCCCGGTTGTCAATTTTCAATAGATTGCTATTTCTTCCACTTGATCTTTCCTTTATATACAGTGGCGGAAAAAAAAAATCCCAACACCAAGAAAAAACTACTGTAGATTAATGAAATTTGGGTAATGCAATTGTCTAGTTAACATGTTAAATTGATTAAATGTACAAGCTCACTGGCTAATTTAAGCTCAAGAAAATACTGTGCAAATGTGAAATTATGTTACTTTAATAGCCGGTGTAACCTCCAAAATTTTGAAGGCAAACCTGCAAGCGTGCATGCATTGTGTCTTACAGGTGCCGAATGTCACTTTGTGGTATGGAGTGCCATGCTTGTTGCACTTGTTGTGTCAATACTAGGACATTCATTGCTGACTGTAAGGATGACGCTGGAGTTGCCATCCAATGATATCCCATACGTGATCAATTGGAGACAGATCTGGTGATCTTGCAGGTCATGATAACATGTCAACACTCTGTGGAGCACATTGCGTTACAGCAGCGGTGTGAGGGCGAGCGTTATCCTGTTGGAAAACTCCCCCTTGAATGCTACTCATTAAGGACTGTACTATAGGTTGAATTACCAGACTGACGACAAATTTGCAGTCAGTGTGTTTGGGATAACCACAAGAGTGCTCCTGCAGTCATAGGAAATTGCTCCCGAGACCATGACTCCATGTGTAGGTCCCGTGTGTCTAGGCCGCAGACAGCTTGGATGCAGGCGGTCCCCTGGTCTCCTTCTGACCAACATACAGCTATCACTGGCACCAAGGCAGAATCTGGCTTTATCAGAAATTACAACAGATCTCGACTCCGACCTCCAGTGAGCTCTGCCTTGACACCACTGCCGTCGCAAACGGCAATGGTTTGCAGTCAATGGATGCCGGCTACAGGCTACCTGGTTCGGAGCTGTCCTTGAAGTGAACGATTTCATACCGTTGTTTGGGTCACGACGGTACCAACTGCAGCTCGAATGTCAGTCACAGATGCAGTACGATGCGTCACAGCCGTACGCAGAATTCGGCGATTTTCCTTCTCAGTCGTGCCACATGGCAGCTTCGGAACTCGATCTTCTTGAGGTAGTACCATCCTTTGACCATAGCTTCCAATAATGAGGCACGGTGGAAACATTCCCACCAAGTCTTTCTGCAATATCGCGAAATGAAAATCCACCTTTTCGTAGCCAAATTATACGACCTCGTTCAAACTCGGTGAGCTGTTGATAATGGCTTCTTCGTCTTCTTCAATGCATTCCTGGCTAACATGAACGCAATGCGTCAAATTTCACGGAAAAATAATACTCACGAGCTTTGCAACACGCTTTTAAAACAAGCCTTATTTGCATGTTCTGAGTGACGCCAGCTGCGCCACACTTATGCGCGGAGCGCGAAATTTCAATCGATATCATCTTTCAGTTGTATAAACACGCCTACCAAATTTCGTTTATCTGACGCAAGTCTTTCTTGGTGTTGGGATTTTTTTTCCGCCAGTGTATTTGCTCTGCGTTTATGGCACTGTTTCCTGACCTTTTATGTTTATGTTCATTGTGGTTCTCTTTTTTTTCTATTTTACCTAAAAAGTTTGTACACACTTTATGAATCGTTCTGTAATGTATCTACAAGTATAAGCATGGTAATGCATAAAAGATCTTAGGATTGATAACATGGGGGTTTTAAAAAAATGTTGACAAAATGACATGGTATATCAGTCCTACAACAAGGATCAAAAATCACCTAAGAATATAGGATTACAATGGCCATCCGGAGCCTCTATAGGGCGTCTAAAATACACAAAGAGACATCTGATATAATGCATAAAACCATTACATATACTTTCATTGATAATTTATCTGCCATTCTAATCAGTCATATAGCAAAGATCAAAATCGCATAGGAACCGAGGATCGCAAACTCACAGTGGACAAGTTGCGTGGCCAGAACAATCATCAAACTTATCTAACTTCTGTGTCTAACCCCTTCTTTAGACCCTCGGTTTTCGTGCTATTTTTGATCCTTATTGTACAACTGATTGGAAAATATGAAAATGGCTTTAATGCATTACTTTAGATGTCACGTTGCGTATTTCAGACGCCATGTGGCTGCTCCGGATGGCAATTGC